>JAJOZX010001752.1:120000-190000 GCA_023014485.1 Bathynomus jamesi | reverse complement strand
ATAATATATACAGTACTGGCCAAATTATTAGGAATTTTTTTAAAATTTCATTTTTTGGTATAAAATGTTAAATTAAACCAATTTTAAACGTTGAAAAGTTATTTATTTCTACACAAGAATACATGGTCATTATTTAGCAATAGTTTAGTACTTAGTTTGACCCACCTTAGCTGCCATAATGGCTGCGACACGCTTCGGCATGCCATGAATCAATTTTTTGCATAATTCTTTAGTCGAACGAAGCGTGTTTGTTCGTCAGTTGTCGTTTGGTTGTCGTGCGATGCGGGTGTGTTTCTCTTTCTTTTACGTGTCATTGTAACTACCGTTTAATTTAAATAGTGTATTTACCCAATTTCGGCAATTATTTGTTACAGTTTTTAAGTGAATTTGAAAATGGGGCGAAAGAATGACTTGAGTCCACGGAAAATTGGGCAAATACAGGTTTTATTAACTACTTCTACATTTAAACAAAAGGAAATCGCTGCCAAACTCCATGTTTCACCACAGTCAGTACTTCGTATTAAGAAAAAAATGGTATTTGGAGAAAATGTAGGCCCCAAAAGGGTTGGAAGATTCGGCAGAAAAAGGGTAACGACTCCAAGAACTGATAGACAGATTGCAATTTTGTCTCTTAGAAATAGAAGAGCTACTTGCAAAAACATTTCCAGTAGTCTAGCGGCTGATGGCATCAATATTAGTCGTAGAACAGTCAACAGGAGGCTTCTAACTGCCGGCTTCAAAGCCTACCGCCCAAGGAAGAAGCCCAGGCTCACTGAGGCTATGAAGAAGGCACGTTTTGCATGGGCAAAGGAACACATTAACTGGACTAGTGAGGATTGGGAACAGGTAAGAATAATATTTAACATTAAATAGAATGTTAATACAGTAAATACAGTATGCATAGAAGTGTATTTACAGTACGTGATAAAACTGCAGTAAAAATATCTGTAAAGCAGCAAGTCATACTGTACTTCGTTTTAGCTGTACTTCATACGCTATGCACTGACTCTTTCACAGGGCTTTCTTTGATTGCAGGTGGTGTTCTCCGATGAGTCAACGATTGCCATGCTTGACGATCGTGTTCAAAGTGTAAGAAGGAGGCCTGGAGAAGAATTTTTGCCTGAGTGTCTGATGAAAACGGTGAAATTCCCACAAAAGATCATGGTTTGGGGAGCAATTTCTGTGCATGGAACTAGTCGTTTGATCATTGTTGAGGGGAATATGAACCAAGTCAAGTATATAGAAGTACTAAGAAGACGTCTACTGCCTCAAATAAGGGAATGGTATGGTAATAGACGTTGGATTTTTCAACAAGACTCAGCTCCATGCCACACGGCAAAGTCGGTTAAAAAATGGTGTCATGAAAATAGTGTTCGGTTGCTCCCATGGGCTGGAAATTCTCCAGACATGAACCCAATCGAAAGTTTATGTTGTATTTTAAAGGACGTAATCCATGAAACGCCGATAACAACAAAACACCAACTGATAGAGCGACTTATTCAAGTCTGGTTTCACTCTACACGTATTAAGGAATTATGCAAAAAATTGATTCATGGCATGCCGAAGCGTGTCGCAGCCCTTAAGGCAGCTAAGGGGGGTCAAACTAAGTACTAAACTATTGCTAAATAATGACCATGTATTCTTGTGTAGAAATAAATAACTTTTCAACGTTTAAAATTGGTTTAATTTAACATTTTATACCAAAAAATGAAATTTTTAAAAAATTCCTAATAATTTGGCCAGCACTGTATATATATGAGAGAGAGAGTGTGTGTGTGTGTGTGTGTGTGTGTGTGTGTGTGTGTTTTGTTTCGTTTCTACAGTATCTTAAGATAATAAATCGCAATTTTTCCTTTGCTCAACAAAATATTACTTGTACGGTCAACGTTTGAAATTTATAGCAGTTGTTATATGCACTAACTCTATTGAAAGTTTTAAGTTCTACTAAGTGGTATATATATATACTAGGGTAGGTTGATTTTGGAACTGTGATCTTGGACTAGTCTAGATAGAAAGGTATTAATGTATAAAAAACGTTGCACCATCTCATATTTGTGAAAATGATTGTATTTTTTGAGGATTGTTAATTATTTTTAAGTTGTAAAATTGCCGAATTTTACACATAAAATCGCGCGCGCGGCATTCGCGCAATGTAAACAAACAAAATATCGGACCTTATTTCATCAAAATAATCAATTAAAATTCGGCTTTTTTAAAAAAACGATGCTTGAAACTTATTGTAAATGCATTATAGATGTTTATTAGTGTATTATTTTGTATTTTTTAATGATATTTACCTATAAAATATGTATTAAATTACGGTAAGTTATTTTATGATGCGTTCATTTAATTGTGTTTATTTTCAGATATTTCATAAAAATGGGTAAAAAACGGAAGTCTGCAGTGTTAACTCGAAGTGATAGTGCCAAAAAATTCAGTGGCCAGCCTTCCCCTTTTGGATAAAACAGAGCCTCCTACCCTCCGCCAAGTTATTCAGTACAGTTATTTCCTCCAAAACAGCCACCCGGCCTTGAAAGACTATGATATTGCTAAAATGATAGCAAAGGATGTGATTGAGATCTGGCAGGCAGGGAACCCGTGGCTGCCCATGTATGAGGAATATTATATAGTGAAATTGGTGGATAAAGTGTGCTTCAAGAAAGCAAAAGAGATAAACAGGAAATCTCTTTCTACAGTCCAGGAGCAGAATCTGGAGGAAAAGCTGGATAAACTTTTTGACATTTCTGCTTGCACCTGTAAGCCTGTTCGTCCCTGTGATGACAATGCTGTGAAGTGCAAGAAAGAAAATTGTCAAACACAGCACATAATCTGCACTTGTCCTCCCAGTAAGAAGGTAATGCTATTATTTTTTTAACTTTTAACTAGCCTAACTTAGTGCGATTAGGTGTCTTTTAAATGGAAGGAAATTCAATGCTTGTAATTGAAAAATATCCGCATTTTCCTCCTGTAATCTTCCTTCCCCCCCCCTGGTAATAGAAATTAATAATCAATTTTTTTTCAGGATTTTATCTCTTATTTTAGATCCGCTATTTAATATACTTTAATATTTCAGGTTCCAGTAGAGAAGAGGGAATACTTGAGAGATCAGAGAGCCAAAATAGGACCCAAGGGCTCTTTCCAGCTGGGATCTGTGGATAAAGCTGGTGTGAAGAGAGACCAGAGGGCTGCAGCTGAAGCAGAGAGATTACAGAGCCAGATTCAACAGCAGCAGGAAGTGGATTTGGCCACTTTTGCCTCCACACCTTCACAAGATATTTCTTTTGAATCCAGCTCAGGAGAATCAGGAGAGGTAATATATATTTTTTCTTATATCTTATCCCATTTTTACCCAAATTTAACCCTACTTTTTGTCACTATTCTCCCCTTTTTTCCCCCATTTTCGCTTTAGTAATTTACTCTTTTTTTCGCCCATTTTCGCCGACTTTTTACCTGAATTTTTATCCCTTTTTTCCCTCTATTTCTCCCCCCCCCCCCCCACCATTTTCGTTTAAGTAATTTATTCTCTTTTCCGCCCATTTTCGTCGATTTTTACCCATATTTTTTCCTACTTTTTCCCCTATTTTCGCTTTAGTAATTTATTTTTTATTTTCATTTCAGCCATCTGGTGGTGAAGCTAAAGAGTTCAAGCTAAGGAGGCACCCAAGTGGAGGTTACAGCTTTTTGAAAAACCCCAGATATGCCATGGAACTGATCAGGGGTGAAGTTCCTTCCAATCTTGGGGCAAGTCTTGCTAATGCCTTCCTCCTGGACTTACAAGCTATGGACCTGCTTAAGCCTGGCCTTGATGTGAAACAGATAATAGTTGATAAATCGAAAATGGACAGGGAAAAAGCTAGAATGAAAGTGAAAAGTGATGAAAAGCACAATGAGGGTCTGGAAAAGTTAGTCTGTATTGGGGTTGATGGGAAAGTTGACAAGGACACTTTGCTGTACAGAGAAGTTAAGGATGAAAATGGGGAGACAGCTGAGGAAAGGAAAGGGACAAGAGCACCATTTGACTTTCACAAAGGAGCCGGGAACTGAAAGTTCCCGGCTGAATGATCTCAGTAGCGACCAGAGGCTTCTTTTGGAGTATGTGCTTGGAATTTCCAGGGGCAAAGTCAACCCAAGATTTGCTGCCTGGAAAATTGGACCATTAAACCATGCAAGATGGTCGACTTTGGCAATTAGATTGATGTGTCTGTGGACCAGAGGTGCTTACCCTCCAGAACTACAGGATAAGCTTTACCAGGCCATCAAGTTCATTGTGGAAGTGTATGCAGTCAGTTGGTTTGAGATCAAAAGGGACAGCAAGTTTCACAATCAGCAGCTGTACATCTTCAAAATGATCCAGAAGATCAAGCAGCAGTCTGAAGAAATCCAGGGTGTTGCTTTCAAGAACCTGAAGTACAATGCTATTGCCTTGCTGCCCGAGAATGTGCTGTACTCCATGATGAAGTCTGATGACTTGGAAGTGAGAGAAGCTGCTCTCAAGAAAATTCTGTCCATCAGGTAAGCATTTATTAATTTTAAAAAATGTGAAAAAAAAATTTGATTATGGGGATTTATTTAATAAAAAAAAGGCCCGAGTTCTATAAATCCCCATAATCGAATTTTTTTCACATTTTCTTATGCCAATTCCCCCCTTCCCCTCTGATAATGGAAATAATCTTACCTTCTTTCTGAAAAAAAATTCGATTATGGGGATTTATAGAACTCGGGTTTTTTTTTTTTTTTTTAAATTTAAGTTTAATTTAAATCAGCAATTCTGAGACTAATAGGGATTAAATCTTAAACTGGAATAAAAAGTAAATTAATTATTATTCTTTCAGAAGTGGGAAGCCAGCCAAGAAGAGGCTGAAGAAGATCACAGCCATCAACATTGAAGCTACCCACTGGTCAGAACTAATCAACCTTTCTCAAAGTGGCATCTGTGAACCTGCTCTCACAAAAGACTTTTCTGACCAGGAGCTTCAAGAAGCATTGCTGAATGGCACCAAGCTGGAGCTGCCTGATCTGCCTTCACATTCTCACAGTGTTGAAAGGGCCGTGAAGCTGACATCTGAAGCTTCCCATACTGTTTATGGACTCGAATCAAGGCACAAACACATTCTGGCCAAAGCCCTAAGCCGCCAGATGAGGCCTTCCTTTGATTCTAAGGGCTTTTACAGTGAAAATTATGATGATCTTGGGATCTAAATGTGTCTATTTGACTCTGTACATGTTTTTTTATTTTGTTTTCAATAAAATTGTAACTTTTTTCAGGATTTCTTTAAAATAGCATGATTTTTTCGGCCGAAAATTGCGAAAATGCGGTATTTTTCGGTACGATTTTTTGACGATTTTTGAAACGGTTTCCTCAGAAAACAGTTAAAGCTAGGGATCTGAAATTTTTTGTCAGTTATTAACATATTCAGCCCTGACTACCTCGACTAGTCCAAAGTCGATATATAAAAAAATGCGGAAAATCAACCTACCTTAATATATACACTCTATCGAGGTTGCAGCATACCGATTGTGAAATATATCTGCAAATGCTTGTTCAGTAATTGCTCTAAAGTTTATAGTTATAAAATAATAATAATAATAATAATAATAATAATAATAATAATTACTCAAGAGAGTTTCATGAAATTCAGTACACATTCAGATGTATTGCCCGAATTCAACGCAACATCAAATTTTATAGTTAATGCCTGAATGATATATAGGTCACAAAAAATATTAAAAAAATATATATATAAATAATAATAAATTGAAAAATAAAAGTTGTAAGAGGAGCATACAAATTTATAAGTGAAAACTACCCACGTTTTAGCACTCTGCCCTTCTTGTATAAATCCTTTCTGAACGAATTCAACACAACGGGATCGGGTTGAAAAAGACCTTTGCTCATGTTAAAGTTATTTGTAAGTTGGATAATAGCAGACTCGAGAATATTTCTATTAACAAATAAATATTTTTCACGTGTTACTTTCGTGAAATAATTTTCATATAATGAACACCGCGCGTTCCTTCGGCTTGCTGTTCCCTCTCTTGTCTCCGTTTGTGTCCGTGTTTTCTTCTACATTAATGAAGGGGCATGCAATTCGTATCCGACGAAAGTTTCTTACTAATTGTCTAGAGGAGCAGGTCCTTCTCAAGTCCTTCCTTCCGATTCGCCTCAGACAAATTGACGACCATCCGTTCAACAACTTCAGCAGATTAATTTTAAAGAAATATATTGAAGTCACCAGACAAAATGAGTGGTCCGCCTTCAAAAATTTACGCATTGCCGAACGTAATTTTGTGACCGTTATTCCCCAACCGTGGATCCAACCTTTGTTTGATGAAATTTACAACGAGTTGCGTCGGAGAACTTCTTCACTTCGTAACATTTTGGATCGCAAAATTAAAAGTCTCATTCGAAATAGTCAGTGGAGTAAAAAAGCAAGCTCAAAATGTGTTTTGAACCTTTCTTCGAAAAACATTAGTGACGATGCAAAAAGTGCCCTTGGATTTGGTATGTCCTTTTTTATTGTTAAAAAACCTTCTGCTTTACAAATTTATTATAGTCTTGCTTGTTTTGAAAAAAAGTGTAATCTTCCTCAGTCTTTGGTTAACATAGTTAAAGGCCTTGTCTATAGTGCCACATCTCTACATTCCGCATCTATCTATTTTTGAAAAATAGATTCTTATTGATGAAGAACACGCTTATGTTAAGATGGTGGGAGAACACTGTAAATGTCTCGGCAAACGTTTTATCCATTTCCAACATGATATCATCAATTACAATGACTGTATGATCATCCCCCTTTAACGAGTTAACGTCGTATACGCCTCTGTGTGAAAAAATATCATCTTGGTGCTCGCTGAATACTGACTGGTACGTCGAATAGCACCATATGATTTTATGACTTTACGCACAAATTTTGAGAAAATCTCCCCCTGATCTTTCATGATTTTAAGCATAAACACAGTTTATATCCCCATCATCGATATTACAGACGACCCCGATGACAGTGTAATTATGGTTACAGACTCCAACCCTGCTCACAAATCCACACCAGCGACACCTGTAACACCACCACGCGACAATTCAAAGCGGAGGCATGATGAAGAGCCTTCCACGTCAGGTTTAAAACGTGCCAGGAGTGCACCGGTTGTTAGACCCTCAGTAATAGAGCCCCAGCCCTCTACGTCTAATAACTCAACTTCCACACTAGCTCCCTCCTCAAATAAAAATACGTCCCCTTATTCCTGTTCAATTCCGGACACATCCTCCACAACAGCAGCTTCTCGTGCTGTAGAGGAAGGTATAACATTCTAACTGGTGCGCATCGCCACCCCCACCCCAGCCCTGACTAGAAATCGGTACGTAGTCAGGGTTGACCGTGGAACCCTGTATAGCAAAGGTGTTGAACACGGTCTGCACGTGAGCATACGTGAGCTCAATTCCTTTATAAGGAATTGCAGTTCCTTAGCAGTATATTATTATCTATCTAATTGATATTCGACGAATTAGTGGTGAAAGATATACTTTCCAACAAGATGGAGCCCCTCCTTACATAGCACGCCAAACTGTCACATTCCTTGAGAACGAAACATCAGATTTTATCGAACCCAATATGTGGCCAGCTAGTAGCCCTGATCTTTCACCACTAGATTATGGTGTTTGGGAAGCCCTGAAGTCCAAAGTTTACATCCCTGGTACCAATACAAGAGACATAGATGAACTACGCGAAAGAATTCTGCTCGGCTGGGAGAAGGTGTCTCAACGATTTTTAAAGATGTGTATTGATTAGTGGCGTCCACGTTTGGAGGCCTGCGTTGAGCAGGAAGGGGAACACATCGAGCAACTTCTCAATTAAGACGAACAACGTGCTAAGGTAAGCAGCTATGAAGTTTGGTTGTTCTAGTCCCCTTACTTTTTTTAATATGACAATTTACCTCTAAGGGGTCACTTTTTTTTTACCCCCCCCTGTATATATACTAGGAATAATTCAATAAGTTTATTAAATAAATCATGTTTCAATTAGGGTTTCATTTTCTCCTTTGTGTGCGTGTGTGTGTGTGTGTGTGTGTAAAAGAGAAGTACTAAGCTCCGCCCCTTGTATGATCGATCAAGGGTCACGTGACTCCTGCTACTACCTGGGCATATCTCTACCCCTGCGTGCTAAGTTTACCGCTGCAAGCCCTGGAACTCAGACGTTTATTTGAAGAAATCCCACGTAGACGAAAAATAGTGATGGCTATCTTTGATATTGCGTGCTCAACGTTTATGAAGTGGGATTCAGTAAAGTTGGAAGATGTAGTGAATACTGAAAAACTCCCATGCCCTCCCTCCTTTGAGACCTTTAAGGCTGATTTATGGCGTCGAAACCCATGCTGACTACAATTAATCAAATCGCGACTAAGTCAGTGGTTCCCAAACTGTTTAAGTCATTACTCCATTTTCACATGGATACCTTCATAATGGCCTCAACCTTCCTGTACCACACGTAAAGTCAGTCCCAGTGTTGACATGTCGTTTATTTATGTACTTTCTGTACTTTAGAAGTACATGCAGAGTACGAAATTAACCCATTGAAAAAGCCAAAAGTAACAGGCCTATAATTGGTAGCTACTGTGCGGTCGCCTTTTTTAAAAATAGGCGTAACGTTAGCTAATTTGAATTCTTCAGGAATAATTCCGGCTTCCAGTGACTTATTAAAAATTTTTGTTCAGAGGCCTATGATAACGTCTTTCAAATCATTCAAATGTCTAGGATAAAGCGCGTCAGGGTCTGGAGCCTTGCTAACTTATAGCTTATCCATATAATGTGCAATCTCACCCTCGTAAACAGTTATTTCATTCAAAATAGTCTCGCTACTAAATGGAACGATATCGTCCATATCGAGGACATTATTTACGTCTTCTACGGTAAAAACTGTCGTAAAAAATTTGTTAAAAATATACGCCATCGCCTGAGCGTCGGAAGCCAAAGCGCCCTTAACGTCCACTAGAGGGTCTATGTTATTTTTTATCGGCTTACGATTGTTCACGTAGTCAAAAAACTTTTTATGATTATGTTTACTATCCGTAGCTATAAGTATCTCTAAATTACGCTTAGCATTCCAGACAGATCTTTTAACCTGACCTCTAAGCTCGATATATCTATTAAAGTTAGCTACCGTACCATTGCGCTTATTAAGTCTATACGCTCTGTTACGCTCATTTATGAACTCGCCTATTTCCCTAGTCCACCACTTGGGCCTACCATGATTTCTAGCGCGCTTGGGCCTACAAGGAATAAACTCCCTCTCGATATTCAAAAAACTTTCTTTAAACGCCTCCCAATGAAAATTTGCGTCATTACCCATAAATAAATTATCCCAGTCCACTACTCTCATTCTGTCCGCAGAACTATTAAAATTACCACCACGAAAATCGGGGACTTCTATTACGTTATTATCCTTACTGTTTTCTATCAATAGCTTAAACCTAATAATTTGGTGATCACTACATCCCAAACTCTCGCCTACCTCTAAACCTTCGACTATATTATCCTCGTTCGTCATCATCACGTCTAAGATATTGTCACCGCGCGCTGGTTCGGTAACCATATATCGTAAAAAATTTTCTTCCATGAACTCAATCAGTCTGGAACTCTCATTATTACTAGTAAAAGTCTCGTAATTAATATTAAGGCAGTTAAAGTCTCCGACAATTATACTATCCCGATTATTAATAAAGTTACCAAGAAGTGTGTAAAATCTAGTATCGGTATCGAGGGGTTGAACGGGAGGTCTATAAACAACAACAAAATTAAAGTTAATACTACGCACCCTAACTTCAACGTATATCGCATTAATTGCAGCCGGAAAATCTATTTTAACCTCGATAGCCCTAAGGGAATTACGAATGTACAGCAAAACGCCGCCACCAATCCTATGTAACCTATCATTAGTAAAAAGTTTAAAACCCGTTATTTCAAGTTCCCCCAACAAGTCCCGAGTCGCGGTATTTAACCACGTTTCGGTTACAGCAACTATATCATAGTTGCCGGAATAAATTATCGCCTTAAATTCTTTTAATTTATTTCTAATACTACGCGCGTTACAATAAAAGACGTTTAAATTATTTTTTACCACGGATCGGCGTTTTAAACTGTTTTTCACGTTGGGCCGGCGTTTCCCGGACCCACAACGTTTAAAGAAGGCTTCGACCTATACAGCTTTCGAAAGTTCTCATCGATTAACCTACCGAGCCTAGCATTCCCTCGTTCATTGAAATGCACCCGATCTTTTATAAGAAGGCTAGGATCACTAAATTCTGACCACAGCTTTACGAAGGGTACATTTTCCTGAGCACAAATCTCTTCTAGTTTAGTATTAAAAAATATTGTTTTTGACGTAATCCTAAGACTCCGTGCCTAGGGGTAATACCTAGAACTAAAGACCTATCTGCCCTTGCCTTCAGGGACCTAATTAACCCCCCCTCTCTCTCCAAAACGTCAAGCACTCTCGTACCGGGCCTATACGAGTCGTTGCCCCCTACCATCGTCACTAACATCGAGTGACGGGAGGCAACATCAATCCTATCTACTTCGTCTCTAATTCTGTCAATCCTGGCCCCTGGTAGACATGATGATCTACAGATCTACAGAAGCTAAGGCTAACAAAGACCCTAAGATCCACTCTAAGGTTAGCCCGAGAGAAAGGAAAGAATAGGGGGTTAAGAGAAGAGAATAAGGGGTTAAGTAAGTAGCAACACCTATCACTCGTGGGTTAATATTCATTCAGAAAACGAGAAGAAAGTACTGGCCATCACCATCCGCCGGCCACTGCCGGCAAGTCAGAAAAATAGTCGGAGAGAATAGGAAAGATTGCACAACGGTCCTCCACTCCATATGGAGGTAGAGCCCACTCTGCTGAAAAGGCGTGAAAGATGAAAAGAAATAAAATAAGAACGCATTACAAACCATGCAATACATTCTTAACTCAAACACTATCGTGCCATGCAAACTACAGACATGCAAAACTGGATAAAATGAAAGAGAAAAAAACAAAAAGTGGGTTAATTTACTCAACAAGCTACAACTAAGTTGTTAGTCTAATTTTTTTTTTTTTTTGCTGGCATATCACACGCTGGCATGTCACAAGCTGGCATTAGACGTCAACAGACTCATCCCGATTACCACCCAGAGCTCCTGTTGCCAATTTTTTTTATTTTAAACAACGTTAATATTTTTAAAATGTCTATCTAGACGGTTTTTAAACACATTAACGCTGGTAGAGTTCACGACGGGCGGGGAAGATTATTCCATTTATCAATTACTTTAAACGTAAAGAAGTTTTTAGCGATATTAGTAATGAAACGTCTGCCACGCAACTTAAATCCGTTATTACGAGTATTGCTATTATCGAAAGTGAACAGTTTGTCAAAATTTACGTTATCGATGTTATTAACGATTTTGAAAACTTCAATAAGCTCCCCCCTTAATCTAGTTTCGAGTGAATGCAAGTCTAATCCTATCTTCATAAGGCTTGTTGCGCAATGACGGAATTAGTTTCGTGGCACGACGCTGAACCCTTTCTAACCTATCAATATCCTCACGCAAATACGGGCACCAAAACTGAACGGCATATTCTAAATGAGGCCTGACTAGGGACTTGTAAAGGGGCAATATAATATCCTTCGATTTAAATTCGAAATTACGCGCTATGAAGCCTAACATCCTATTAGCTTTTGCGCAAGACTCCAGGCACTGGTTCCTAACTTTTAAATCCTTAGATACGCGTACGCCTAAATCTACTTCCTCGTCAACGCTCGCTCTATCATCCATCGTGTACGTGTAATTATTGTTACGAGAACCTATATGCAAAACTTTACATTTGTCTACGTTAAATTGCATCTGCCACTTATCCGTCCACTCCATAATCCTATTTACATCGTCTTGGAGCCTATTTCTATCGTCCTCGTTAACAACCTTACCGCCTATTTTAGTATCGTCCGCGAATTTTGACACGTTACTAGTCAATCCTACATCTATGTCGTTAATGTAAATTACGAATAGCAATGGGCCTAACACTGAACCCTGTGGACACCGCTACCTACATCCAACCACCCCGATTCACTACCATTAACAACGACCCTCTGTCTCCTAGCACGAAGCCATTCCTCTAACCAGTTAGCTACCTGACCGCGTATACCGTGCGCTTTAACCTTCGCAATTAATCTTCTATGCGGAACTGTATCGAACGCCTTTTTAAAATCTAAATAAATAACGTCAGCCGCTCTATGCCTATCGTATTCGCGCACTATTTCGTTATAAAATTCTAACAAATTAGTTAAACAAGATCTATGGCGTCGAAACCCATGCTGACTAATTAATCAAATCTCGACTTTCTAAGTGATCGATGATACGATCCCTAACTACGGATTCCAAAGTTTACCGACAATTGACGTTAAGCTAATGGGCCTATAATTGCTAGCTACTGTGCGGTCGCCTTTTTAAAAATGGGCGTGACGTTAGCTAATTTGAAGTCTTCAGGAATAATCCCCGTTTCGAGTGACTGATTAAAAATCTTCGTTAAGGGGCCTACAATAACGTCTTTCAAATCTTTCAAATGTCTGGGATAAAAAGCGTCAGGGCCTGGAGCCTTGCTAACTTTTAGCCTATCGATATAATGCGCAATCTCACCCTCGTAAACAGTTATTTCATCCAAAATAGTCTCGCTACTAAATGGAACGATATCGTCCACGTCGGGGACATTTACGTCTTCTACGGTAAAAACTGTCGCAAAAAAGTTATTGAAAATACCCGCCATCGCCTGAGCGTCAGAAGCCAAAGCGCCGTTAACATCCACTAGAGGGCCTATGTTATCTTTTATCGGCTTACGATTATTGACGTATTCAAAAAACTTTTTTGGATTATGTTTACTATCTCAGCTATAAGTATCTCTAAATTACGCTTAGCATCCCTTACTGATCTTTTAACCTGACGTCTAAGCTCGATATATCTATTAAAGTTAGCGCGTGCCACTGCGCTTATTAAGTCTATACGCTCTGTTACGCTCGTTTATGAACTCGCCTATTTCCCTAGTCCACCACTTGGGCCTACCATAATTTCTAGCGCGCTTGGGCCTACGAGGAATAAACTCCCTTTCAGTATTCATAAAACTTTCTTTAAACGCCTCCCAATGCAAATTTGTGTCATTACCCATAAATAAGTTATCCCAGTCCACCACTCTCATCCTATCCGCAAAGCTATCAAAATTGGCCCTACAAAAATCAGGGACTTCTATTACGTTACTATCCTTAGTGTTTCCTATCAGTAAATTAAACATAAGAATTTGCTGATCAATACATCCTAAACTCTCGCCTACTTCTAAACCTTCGACTATATTTTCGCCGTTCGTCATCACCAAATCTAAAATATTGTCACCGGGCGTTGGTTCGGTAACCATCTGTCGTAAAAAATTATCTTCCATGAACTCAATCTCAAACCCTCCTCATTACAAGTAAAAGTCTCGTAATTAACATTGGGCAGTTAAAGTCTCCGACAATTATATTATTCCGATTGTCAATAAATTTACCAAGAAGTTAGTAAAATCTAATATCGGTATCGAGGGGTTGAACGGGAGGTCTATAAACAACAACAAAATTAAAACAAATACTACGCGCCCTAACTTCAACGCTTATCGCATTAATTGCTGCCGGAAAATCTATCTTAACCTCGATAGCCCTAAAGGAATTACGAATGTACAGCAAAACGCCACCACCAATCCTATGTAACCTATCATTAGTAAAGAGTTTAAAACCCTGTATATCAAATTCCCCCAACAAGTCCAGAATCACGGTATTTAATCACGTTTCAGTGATAGCATCTATATCGTAGTTGCCGGAATAAATTATCGCCTTAAATTCGTTTAATTTATTTCTAATACTACGCGCGTTACAATAAAAGACGTTTAAGTTATTTTTTACGACGGGCCGGCGTTTTAAACTACTTTTCACGTCGGGCCCGCGTTTCATGGACCCACAACGTTTAAAGAAGGCTTCGACCTATACAGCTTTCGTACGTTTTCGTCAATTAACCTACCTAGCCTAGCATTACCTATTTCATTAAAATGCACACGATCTTTTATAAAAAGGCTAGGATCACTGAATTCGGACCACAGCTTTACGAAGGATACATTTTCCTGAGCACAAATCTCTTCTAATTTATTATTCAAAAATATCGTTTTAGACGTAATCCTAAGAACCAACCGTGCCTAGGGGTAATACTTAGAACTAAAGACCTATTTGACCTCGACTTTAGGGACCTAATTAACCCCCTATATCTCTCCAAAAGGTCAGGCACTCTGGTATCGGGCCTATACGAGTCGTTGCCCACTACCATCATCACCAACATCGAGTGATGGGAGGCAACATTAATCCTATCCATTTCGTCTAACTCTGTCAACCCTGGCCCCTGGGAGACAGACCCTTCTCCTCCTCGTTGAATGCCGTTCAACGAACTCTGTCCATTTGGCGCACTAAAGAGTCCCCCAATTAAAATAGTTTCCCCCTCATTCACGTCCCTTTCCAAATAGGCGAAAGGGTTCGAAACCTCGATCGGGGGGGGGGGGATTCCTATTACCTAACGTACGCTGCCTAGCTCTACCCTTAATTAACCTCTCTAAATCCCTCCCTATCTACTAATCTCGGACCAACCTTAACCCCTTCCTCAACTCTATCCAACCTTTCCGATAAGCTACCTAAACTAGAAACTAGGTTACACACCTCACCCTTCAAATTACTAACGTCTTCAACGTTAGTATTGGTTCGGGTTTCGTCAACCGTAGACCTACCTCTGCCCTCATCAAGCGTTACAAGTCTTTCCGTTAACTCACGTACACTTCGTTTCATGTCAACTATTTCCTCCCTTAAATCTCAAAAGAAACAAACTAATCTCTCGGTATTCGCCATAGGATCGCAGTTATAATCTTTAAAATCCGTATACCACCGGTTTACCCCACACCTAACATACGACGCTTTCTGCGACGGCATCGCGCAGTTAAAATTAGTTTATAACCGTCACAAGTTTAAGTTAAGTTAAGCCGGCACGCTATGAAAACTTCTAAATCGCTAAAAACCACTAATATTCAATTACTTAACTAAACAATGTGAATATAAACACAAGTATATAAAATTCAAAACTTTCCAAAAGTAAAATTATTAGCAATATCAGAGAGCTCAGGAAGTTTAAAATCGGGAAGATCATTTGTAATCACTCTGTACCTATTTAACTCGACAAACAATGTAGAGAACAAAAATGTTGAAAAATTACTCACCTTTTGGACGGTATTAATTTTGCATATGCACTGTTTATACTTGTAGTATTTGAGTTCTTTGCATTTAAATGAGTATGGGTCGAAAACTTAAGTTCGAAAAATACAGTATTCCTAGACAGTTGGTTACTGAAGTCATTTGACAAATATATATACCTGTGCAAAGCTCTTCAAAATTTTAATCAGATGCAGTGATTTACAATTTAAAATATTATTTTAAAAAGGGGTAAATACTCAAAAATCAATTTTCAAAAGAGAGAGGGTCTTAAATAATAAATTCTTAAGGTAGCAAGTTCATTTTTATACTCGTATGTGGAACTTGTTCAGGTTAATATATGGCAAAAATTTCAGGTTCATACCTCTTAGAGTCTATATTTTAGGATGTAATGAGCATCAACTTTATTTACATTTTGCGGTGTAGGTAAATGTTCGAATTTTTTAAAATTTTGCAGGAGACGAAAGCTCATGGACAGTTAAGTAAAAATATCACCACTTCCATATGTATACCATGAGAAAGGGCTAAGAATTTATCTATGAGACAGAATTACTAAAACAATATAGTCTTTAATTTCTAATGCCTTGATAGTGAAGTAAGTTTAAATTCCTATAAAATATGAAATAATTAACGGACGACCTTGAATTTTAAATCAGTCTGAACACAATCATCTGTTCTATATATGGTATCAAATTCATGTATATGCCTTACATATGTGTTGTTTAATTTAATTTCTGAAAGAAAATATTCTTATGAATCTGATGTTTTAGACTTTTTTCAGACAGACATTGAAATTTGCGAGAAAATTCCATCACCCAGACCAGCATTTTAACATACCATATTAAAGACCAAGGACCTCTAACATATTACAAACATTTTAATTTCGGGGGTTAGAATCTTCACTATCATTATCCGAAACAAAGCATGTCTCAAAAATGTCTTGTTTTCAACAATCGAAAACACGCTAACTATTGAGTAGATGATGGAAATTTATACAGATGTTGCCTCCCATCATTAAGGGTAGAGCTAGGCAGCGTACGTTAGGTAATAGGAATCCCCCCCCCCCGATCGAGGTTTCGAACCCTTTCGCCTATTTGGAAAGGGACGTGAATGAGGGGGAAACTATTTTAATTGGGGGACTCTTTAGTGCGCCAAATGGACAGAGTTCGTTGAACGGCATTCAACGAGGAGGAGAAGGGTCTGTCTCCCAGGGGCCAGGGTTGACAGAGTTAGACGAAATGGATAGGATTAATGTTGCCTCCCATCACTCGATGTTGGTGATGATGGTAGTGGGCAACGACTCGTATAGGCCCGATACCAGAGTGCCTGACCTTTGGAGAGATATAGGGGGTTAATTAGGTCCCTAAAGTCGAGGTCAAATAGGTCTTTAGTTCTAAGTATTACCCCTAGGCACGGTTGGTTCTTAGGATTACGTCTAAAACGATATTTTGAATAATAAATTAGAAGAGATTTGTGCTCAGGAAAATGTATCCTTCGTAAAGCTGTGGTCCGAATTCAGTGATCCTAGCCTTTTTATAAAAGATCGTGTGCATTTTAATGAAATAGGTAATGCTAGGCTAGGTAGGTTAATTGACGAAAACGTACGAAAGCTGTATAGGTCGAAGCCTTCTTTAAACGTTGTGGGTCCATGAAACGCGGGCCCGACGTGAAAAGTAGTTTAAAACGCCGGCCCGTCGTAAAAAATAACTTAAACGTCTTTTATTGTAACGCGCGTAGTATTAGAAATAAATTAAACGAATTTAAGGCGATAATTTATTCCGGCAACTACGATATAGATGCTATCACTGAAACGTGATTAAATACCGTGATTCTGGACTTGTTGGGGGAATTTGATATACAGGGTTTTAAACTCTTTACTAATGATAGGTTACGTAGGATTGGTGTTGGTGTTTTGCTGTACATTCGTAATTCCTTTAGGGCTATCGAGGTTAAGATAGATTTTCCGGCAGCAATTAATGCGATAAGCGTTGAAGTTAGGGCGCGTAGTATTTGTTTTAATTTTGTTGTTGTTTATAGACCTCCCGTTCAACCCCTCGATACCGATATTAGATTTTACTCACTTCTTGGTAAATTTATTGACAATCGGAATAATATAATTGTCGGAGACTTTAACTGCCCAATGTTGATTACGAGACTTTTACTTGTAATGAGGAGGGTTTGAGATTGAGTTCATGGAAGATAATTTTTTACGGCAGATGGTTACCGAACCAACGCCCGGTGACAATATTTTAGATTTGGTGATGACGAACGGCGAAAATATAGTCGAAGGTTTAGAAGTAGGCGAGAGTTTAGGATGTATTGATCAGCAAATTCTTATGTTTAATTTACTGATAGGAAACACTAAGGATAGTAACGTAATAGAAGTCCCTGATTTTTGTAGGGCCAATTTTGATAGCTTTGCGGATAGGATGAGAGTGGTGGACTGGGATAACTTATTTATGGGTAATGACACAAATTTGCATTGGGAGGCGTTTAAAGAAAGTTTTATGAATACTGAAAGGGAGTTTATTCCTCGTAGGCCCAAGCGCGCTAGAAATTATGGTAGGCCCAAGTGGTGGACTAGGGAAATAGGCGAGTTCATAAACGAACGTAACAGAGCGTATAGACTTAATAAGCGCAGTGGCACGGCAGCTAACTTTAATAGATATATCGAGCTTAGACGTCAGGTTAAAAGATCAGTAAGGGATGCTAAGCGTAATTTAGAGATACTTATAACTGCAGATAGTAAACATAATCCAAAAACGTTTTTTGAATACGTCAATAATCGTAAGCCGATAAAAGTTAACATAGGCCCTCTAGTGGATGTTAACGGCGCTTTGGCTTCTGACGCTCAGGCGATGGCGGGTACTTTCAATAACTTTTCTGCGACAGGTGTTACCGTAGAAGACGTAATGTCCCCGATGTGGACGATATCGTTCTATTTAGTAGCGAGACTATTTTGGATGAAATAACTGTTTACGAGGATGAGATTACACATTATATCGATAGGCTAAAAGTTTGCTCGAGGCCCTGACGCTTTTTATCCCAGACATTTGAAAGATTTGAAAGACGTTATTGTAGGCCCCTTAACGAAGATTTTTAATCAGTCACTCGAAACGGGGATTATACATGAAGACTTCAAATTAGCTAACGTCACGCCCATTTTTAGAAAAGGCGACCCCATAGTAGCTAGCAAATATAGGCCCATTAGCTTAACGTCAATTGTCGGTAAACATTGGAATCCGTAGTTAGGGATTGTATCATGGATCACTTAGAAAGTCGAGACTTGATTAATATTAGTCAGCATGGATTTCGACGCCATAGATCTTGTTTAACTAATTTGTTAGAATTTTATAACGAAATAGTGCGCGAATACGACAGGCATAGAGCGGCTGACGTTATTTATTTACATTTTAAAAAGGCGTTCAATACAGTTCCGCATAGAAGATTAATTGCGAAGGTTAAAGCGCACGGTATGCGCGGTCAGGTAGCTAACTGGATAGAGGAATGGCTTCGTGCTAGGAGACAGAGGGTCGTTGTTAATGGTAGTGAATCGGGGTGGTTGGATGTAGCTAGCGGTGTCACACAGGGTTCAGTGTTAGGCCCATTGCTATTCGTAATTTACATTAACGACATACATGTAGGATTGACTAGTAACGTGTCAAAATTCGCGGACGATACTAAAATAGGCGGTAAGGTTGTTAACGAGGACGATAGGAATAGGCTCCAAGACGATGTAAATGGGATTATGGAGTTGACGGATAAGTGGCAGATGCATTTTAACGTAGACAAATGTAAAGTTTTGCATATAGGTTCTCATAACAATAATTACACGCATACGATGGATGATAGAGCGAACGTTGACGAGGAAGTAGATTTAGGCGTACGCGTATCTAAGGATTTAAAAGTTAGGAACCAGTGCCTGGAGTCTTGCACAAAAGCTAATAGGATGTTAGGCTTCATCGCGCGTAATTTCGAATTCAAATCGAAGGATATTATATTGCCCCTTTACAAGTCCCTAGTCAGGCCGCATTTAAAATATGCCGTTCAGTTTTGGTGCCCGTATTTGCGTGAGGATATTGATAGATTAGAAAGGGTTCAGCGTCGTGCCACGAAACTAATTCCGTCATTGCGCAACAAGCCTTATGAAGATAGGCTTAGACTTGCATTCATTCGAAATTAGATTAAGGGGGGAGCTTATTGAAGTTTTGAAAATCGTTAATAACATCGATAACATAAATTTTGACAAACTGTTCACTTTCGATAATAGCAATACTCGTAATAACGGATTTAAGTTGCGTGGCAGACGTTTCATTACTAATATCGGTAAAAACTTCTTTACGTTTAAAGTAATTGATAAATCGAATAATCTTCCTTCGCACGTTGTGAACTCTACCAGCGTTAATGTGTTTAAAAACCGTCTAGATAGACATTTTACAAATATTAACGTTGTTTAAAATAAAAAAAAGAATTGGCAACAGGAGCTCTGTGGGTGGTAATCGGGGATGAGTCTGTTGACGTCTAATGCCAGCTTGTGACATGCCTGCGTGTGATATGCCAGCGAAAAAAAAAAAGAACAAAATTAGACTAATACGAACTTAGTTGTATTGTTGAGTATTAACACACTTTTTGTTTTTTTGCTTCGTATTTGCATGTCTGTAACTCGTTGTTGCATGTCTGTAGTTTGCATGGCACGATAGTGTTTGAGTTAAGAATGTATTGCATGGTTTGTAATGCGTTCTTATTTTATTTCTTTTCATCTTTCACGCCTTTTCAGCAGAGTGGGCTCTACCTCCATATGGAGTGGAGGACCGTTCTGCAATCTTTCCTATTCTCTCCGACTATTTTTCTGACTTGCCGGCAGTGGCCGGCGGATGGTGATGGCCAGTCTTTTCTTCTCGTTTTCTGAATGAATATTAACCCACGAGTGATAGGTGTTGCTACTTACTTAACCCCTTATTCTCTTCTCTTAACCCCCTATTCTTTCCTTTCTCTCGGGCTAACCTTAGAGTGGATCTTAGGGTCTTTGTTAGCCTTAGCTTCTGTAGATCTGTAGATCATCATGTCTACCAGGGGCCAGGATTGACAGAATTAGAGACGAAGTAGATAGGATTGATGTTGCCTCCCGTTACTCGATGTTAGTGACGATGGTAGGGGGCAACGACTCGTATAGGCCCGATACGAGAGTGCCTGACCTTTTGGAGAGAGAGGGGGGTTAATTAGGTCCCTGAAGGCAAGGGCAGATAGGTCTTTAGTTCTAGGTATTACCCCTAGGCACGGGGTCTTAGGATTACGTCAAAAACAATATTTTTTAATACTAAACTAGAAGAGATTTGTGCTCAGGAAAATGTACCCTTCGTAAAGCTGTGGTCAGAATTTAGTGATCCTAGCCTTCTTATAAAAGATCGGGTGCATTTCAATGAACGAGGGAATGCTAGGCTAGGTAGGTTAATCGATGAGAACTTTCGAAAGCTGTATAGGTCGAAGCCTTCTTTAAACGTTGTGGGTCCGGGAAACGCCGGCCCAACGTGAAAAACAGTTTAAAACGCCGATCCGTGGTAAAAAATAATTTAAACGTCTTTTATTGTAACGCGCGTAGTATTAGAAATAAATTAAAAGAATTTAAGGTGATAATTTATTCCGGCAACTATGATATAGTTGGTGTAACCGAAACGTGGTTAAATACCGCGACTCGGGACTTGTTGGGGGAACTTGAAATAACGGGTTTTAAACTTTTTACTAGTGATATGTTACATAGGATTGGTGGCGGCGTTTTGCTGTACATTCGTAATTCCCTTAGGGTTATCGAGGTTAAAATAGATTTTCCGGCTGCAATTAATGCGATATACGTTGAAGTTAGGGTGCGTAGTATTAACTTTAATTTTGTTGTTGTTTATAGACCTCCCGTTCAACCCCTCGATACCGATACTAGATTTTACACACTTCTTGGTAACTTTATTAATAATCGGGATAGTATAATTGTCGGAGACTTTAACTGCCTTAAATTAATTACGAGACTTTTACTAGTAATAATGAGAGTTTCAGACTGATTGAGTTCATGGAAGAAATTTTTTTACGATATATGGTTACCGAACCAGCGCGCGGTGACAATATCTTAGACGTGATGATGACGAACGAGGATAATATAGTCGAAGGTTTAGAAGTAGGCGAGAGTTTGGGATGTAGTGATCACCAAATTATTAGGTTTAAGCTATTGATAGAAAAGAGTAAGGATAATGACGTAATAGAAGTCCCCGATTTTCGTGGTGGTAATTTTAATAGTTCTGCGGACAGGATGAGAGTAGTGGACTGGGATAATTTATTTATGGGTAATGACGCAAATTTTCATTGGGAGGCGTTTAAAGAAAGTTTTATGAATATCGAGAGGGAGTTTATTCCTTGTAGGCCCAAGCGCGCTAGAAATCATGGTAGGCCCAAGTGGTGGACTAGGGAAATAGGCGAGTTCATAAATGAGCGTAACAGAGCGTATAGACTTAATAAGCGCAATGGTACGGTAGCTAACTTTAATAGATATATCGAGCTTAGAGGTCAGGTTAAAAGATCTGTTTGGAATGCTAAGCGTAATTTAGAGATACTTATAGCTACGGATAGTAAACATAATCATAAAAAGTTTTTTGACTACGTGAACAATCGTAAGACGATAAAAAATTTCATAGACCCTCTAGTGGACGTTAAGGGCGCTTTGGCTTCCGACGCTCAGGCGATGGCGTATATTTTTAAAAATTTTTTTACGACAGTTTTTACCGTAGAAGACGTAAATAATGTCCTCGATATGGACGATATCGTTCCATTTAGTAGCGAGACTATTTTGAATGAAATAACTGTTTACGAGGGTGAGATTGCACATTATATGGATAAGCTATAAGTTAGCAAGGCTCCAGACCCTGACGCGCTTTATCCTAGACATTTGAATGATTTGAAAGACGTTATCATAGGCCTCTGAACAAAAATTTTTAATAAGTCACTGGAAGCCGGAATTATTCCTGAAGAATTCAAATTAGTTAACGTTACGCCTATTTTTAAAAAAGGCGACCGCACAGTAGCTACCAATTATAGGCCAGTTACTTTTGGCTTTTTCAATAGGTTAATTTCGTACTCTGCATGTACTTCTAATACAGAAAGTACATAAATAAACGACATGTCAACACTGGGACTGACTTTACGTGGGGTACAGGAAGGGTGAGGCCATTATGAAGGTATCCATGTGAAAATGGAGTAATGACTTAAAAAGTTTGGGAACCACTGACTTAGTCGCGATTTGATTAATTGTAGTCAGCATGGGTTTCGACGCCATAAATCAGCCTTAACCCTTTAACAACCAGTATACGTTTCTTTGAACTTAAAAGTTTAAGTTTTATTGTGTTTTACAATTAGATATTAGTAACTATAGTCACTTAAATGACCCATTTTTGGGTTAACTTTCCCACAACTAAACGATACCTGTATAAACATGTAGATGTATTTGTAGAAAAGTTGCATCATTGTACAATTTATATTATTATTTCCTCGGGACAAATATGTCCCTTGGTCCTCAAAGGGTTAAAGGTCTCAAAGGAGGGAGGGCATGGGAGTTTTTCAGTATTCACTACATCTTCCAACTTTACTGAATCCCACTTCGTAAACGTTGAGCACGCAATATCAAAGATAGCCATCATTATTTTTCGTCTACGTGGGATTTCTTCAAATAAACGTCTGAGTTCCAGGGCTTGCAGCGGTCAACTTAGCACGCAGGGGTAGAGATATGCCCAGGTAGTAGCAGGGGTCACGTGACCTTTGATCGATCATACAGGGGGCGGAGCTTAGTACTTCTCTTTTACACACACACACACACACACACACACACACACGCACACAAAGGAGAAAATGAAACCCTAATTGAAACATGATTTATTTAATAAACTTATTGAATTATTCCTAGTATATATACAGGGGGGGTAAAAAAAAAGTGACCCCTTAGAGGTAAATTGTCATATTAAAAAAAGTAAGGGGACTAGAACAACCAAACTTCATAGCTGCTTACCTTAGCACGTTGTTCGTCTTAATTGAGAAGTTGCTCGATGTGTTCCCCTTCCTGCTCAACGCAGGCCTCCAAACGTGGACGCCACCGATCAATACACCTCTTTAAAAATCGTTGAGACATCTTCTCCCAGCTGAGCAGAATTCTTTCGCGTAGTTCATCTATGTCTCTTATATTGGTACCAGGGATGTAAACTTTGGACTTCAGGGTTTCCCAAACACCATAATCTAGTGGTGAAAGATCAGGGCTACTAGCTGGCCACATATTGGGTTCGATAAAATCTGATGTTTCGTTCTCAAGGAATGTGACAGTTTGGCGTGCTCTGTAAGGAGGGGCTCCATCTTGTTGGAAAGTATATCTTTCACCACTAATTCGTCGAATATCAGTTAGATAGGTAATAATATACTGCTAAGGAACTGCAGTTCCTTATAAAGGAATTGAGCTCACGTATGCTCACGTGCAGACCGTGTTCAACACCTTTGCTATACAGGGTTCCAGGGTCAACCCTGACTACGTACCGATTTCTTGTCAGGGCTGGGGTGGGGGTGGCGATGCGCACCAGTTAGAATGTTATACCTTCCTCTACAGCACGAGAAGCTGCTGTTGTGGAGGATGTGTCCGGAATTGAACAGGAATAAGGGGACGTATTTTTATTTGAGGAGGGAGCTAGTGTGGAAGTTGAGTTATTAGACGTAGAGGGCTGGGGCTCTATTACTGAGGGTCTAACAACCGGTGCACTCCTGGCACGTTTTAAACCTGACGTGGAAGGCTCTTCATCATGCCTCCGCTTTGAATTGTCGCGTGGTGGTGTTACAGGTGTCGCTGGTGTGGATTTGTGAGCAGGGTTGGAGTCTGTAACCATAATTACACTGTCATCGGGGTCGTCTGTAATATCGATGATGGGGATATAAACTGTGTTTATGCATAAAATCATGAAAGATCAGGGGAAGATTTTCTCAAAATTTGTGCGTAAAGTCATAAGGTCATATGGTGCTATTCGACGTACCAGTCAGTATTCAGCGAGCACCAAGATATTTTTTCACACAGAGGCGTATACGACGTTAACTCGTTAAAGGGGGATGATCATACAATCATTGTAATTGATGATATCATGCTGGAAATGGATAAAACGTTTGTCGAGACATTTACAGTGTTGTCCCACCATCTTAACATAAGCGTGTTCTTCATCAATAAGAATCTATTTTTCAAAAATAGATAGATGCGGAATGTAGAGATGTGGCACAAATTGGGGTATTAGTCAATCAGGTGTTCCCGAATCAGCATAAGGAGTTTTTGGAAGTTTATAAAGCTACAAGTCAACGTTACGGATATTTGCTTTGTGACCTTCACCCGTGAAACACGTTTAGAGTGCTTCTAAGAACGAATATATTCCCAAACGAGCGTGAAACGGTGTATATTCCAGAATGACAAAGAGGCTAAAGAAATACCATGACTTAATAAAAATTTATCATCGACTACCCGGGCATTGCAGCAGATGTTTTTAAAAAATATCGACTCGGACTTTTTAAAAAGCATCTGTGAGATGTCTTAATGTTATAAAAAGTAATGTACCAATGAAATCCCCTCAGAAGGCACGCCTAAGCCGTTACAACTTAATACGTACGCTCGCTCGTAAAGGCCAAACTGTGGGGAAGAAAAAAACGAATTATTGTACAAAGAAGAGGATCATTCCCCCCCATCTTATTTTCAGATTTGGGACGTTTACTGACTAGATTAATATAATGAAGAAAGTGGTCGTGATTCTACAGAAGGCGTATGCTTCAATGCAGTGTTCAAAGATTCCATACACGGTTCTAGAACCCCGTAAAAGCAGGCTTAAAAGAATGGAAAGCGAATTGTTAGACCTATTAAACAGTGAAAATTCACCTGATGAGAAAAATATCTTATACCAAGATGCTCTGCAGATATTTCTTCATGAGTACGAAAATTATAAGAAACCGACAGAGGTCCCCGTAGTTATTAGGCACAGCGCAGACAACGATGAGCATGGCGACATAGAGCCTGGGGGTCGATGTTAAAGATGATCAACAAAAGAATAACGGTGCGCCCCACAACATATCGAACATGAATTAAAAAGCAGTCTCCCACATACATTGAGGAATAAAGGTTTAAGTCTTTATAATGTATTGAGTGAGGACCTCATTATACAGTGGACCGTTACTGGCGAGGTCATTGTTGAAGGAACAAAGGTACAGGGCTCGAATATCGTTGACATCGTCCACGATCTGAAAAGAAAGTGGGGTAGGCCCTCACCATCAGAATGGAAGCATATGAAAGCAAGACTACAACAAATAAATGTTCCCAAAAAATTGATAGGAAATCTGAACACGTTTAAAGACTTGGAACAATCCTCGCATTTCCCATAATTGAGCATGCCATCACCCCTAACGGTAGCATCTCTGAAGAGGAGAAAGAAGAGACGAAACAACAACGGCCAACCATCTTCACATGCCTCTAAAATACGCAAATGGCTAACATATTAAGAAGGCACTATTATGACATTTCTAGCCCAGCCAACTACGGCGGTGTTGATAGACTGTACATAGGTGTTTGCACTGATGGAATAGGGAAAAAAGATGTTGAGAGGTTTTTGCGGGAGCAGGATACTTATACACTTCATAATCCGGTGAGAAAAAGTTTAAAACAACCAAGAGAACAGCGTCTTCGACTGACTGTACTTGGCAAGCGGATTTAACAGACATACAAAGATATTCATTATACAGGGTGTACATAAAGTCAGGATCTATTTTTGTGAAGCACTTGGAAATTATATGGAATTCAATCATAAAATGATAAAGTGGTAACATTTATTAAATAATTAAGAGTAGGATTCGACGTGACGCCCATCAGTATCCCTGCACAGCTCAAATCGTTCCGCAGCATTTCTAAACACATTCTGGAGCATTTGCGGGGTTATGTTATCTGCAGCAGTTCGCATACGTGTACGTAAGTTTTCAAGACTCGTAATCTTCGTCTGATAGACGTGCGATTTGATAAAGCCCCATGCAAAGAAATCTAAAGGGGTTAAATCTGGTGATCTCGCTGGCCAAGGTCTGTTGCTTCCGCGTCCGATCCAGCGATTTGGAAAACGTCCATTTAGATAATCCTGAACAATCAATTTTGGCATAGTGACAAGGAGCACCATCATGTTGATAGACGACGGACGTGGATAGGATTGTTAGTACCGTCGTCTATCAACATGATGGTGCTCCTTGTCACTATGCCAAAATTGTTCAGGATTATCTAAATGGACGTTTTCCAAATCGCTGGATCGGACGCGGAAGCAACAGACCTTGGCCAGCGAGATCACCAGATTTAACCCCTTTAGATTTCTTTGCATGGGGCTTTATCAAATCGCACGTCTATCCGACGAAGATTACGAGTCTTGAAAACTTACGTACACGTATACGAACTGCTGCAGATAACATAACCCCGCAAATGCTCCAGAATGTGTTTAGAAATGCTGCGGAACGATTTGAGCTGTGCAGGGATACTGATGGGCGTCGCGTCGAATCCTACTCTTAATTATTTAATAAATGTTACCACTTTATCATTTTATGATTGAATTCCATATAATTTCCAAGTGCTTCACAAAAATAGATCCTGACTTTATGTACACCCTGTATAATGATGGCTATCGCTACATCCTATTCATAATAGATATATTCTCTAGATATCTGTGGCTAATTCTTCTGAAAAATAAATCGCCTGAAACTCTTGCTAAAGCCACTAAAAAGCTCATGTTGAAAGAAAACAGGATTCCAGGCTATTTTTGTACGGATATGGGGAAAGAATTTATAAACCGAGCTTTTCAGAACATGCTGGCAGTTTAATATCAGCTAGTACACTAGCAATTCTATACATAAGGCCTCTTTAGCTGAAAGAGTTGAATGTACCATAAAGAAACGCATACATCGTTATTTTACACAAAAACACACATACAGATATATAAGCATTCTGGAATCATTGGCCTTATCATACAACCGTTCACACCATCGGGCGATTGGAACAATACCTAACGAGGCTTTAGAAAGAGGTACGCACGCAGAGCATCAGGTGAGAAGAGATATTCGTAGAACCGTACCACACACTACACGTTTCAAAATCACTGATTACGTAAGGCTATCACGTTCGGGAAATAAATTCGCGAAGGGATTTGAGCAAGGATGGACACGCGAGATTTTTAAAGTTAGGGCTTTGAGACCTAAAGGCGAGATAATGCTCTATTACGATGAAGATTTGAATGGGGAAGAAATCGCAGGTTGCTTTTATCGCGAGAAGCTGCAGAAAGTGACATTTAATTTAGCAAAAAATGTGTTTAAAATTGAAAAAATTTTAGGTAGCAAAGGTTCAGGAAAGAGAAAAATGTAACTGGTGAAATGGCTATGGTACCCAGAAAGCTTCTACACCTATATAAAAGCTGATGAAATAATGAAGCTTAAATAGTTTGCAACATGTCGCCTAACCATTTCTACGTCACACTCCCATCCTCTTCTTCTCTCTCTGTACATCCTAACAACACCCTGGCCAACTTTGTAACAGAACTCCATGGGCCCACTGAATTGGATCGTTATTTATAAGGTGGGGATATGCGAAGTTCATCTATCCACCAGCTTCTTAAGTAGTGATTATAAAGAACCCGTTTTTACGTTTCTGAGAGACCTTGATGAGTGTGAAAAAGACGGGGATAACTCGGGATGAAACCATGCGTACCGCCCGGATTGGGGATGCACGGTATTACACTACATTAGTAACACTAGGCCCTGGTCGTTATTGTCCGGCTGAGGATGTTGTGAGAGACTTAAACGTTTGTTTAAAAAGCTCAAATCTTACGGCTGATTTAGTATACGAAATCTTAAACAAAGAAACCCCTGCATATACTCTGACCCTAAAATCACAGGACAATAGAAGTAATAAAGACAAAGGTCTGTTCAAAATTATAACCGCGTGCCGATATACAGCAGCCATCCAAAGAGATACCTTTCACGAGGCACAACATGACTCGTCCAGCCTAATGTATCAGTTGAAATTAGAGAAATTGGGCGATAGGTATACACCCTGAGACATGTGCTATATTTACAGCAACATCGTGGAGCACCAGTTTGTTGGAGATTCGCAGGCACGCCTGCTGCGCATCACTCACATACCCAACGATAGAGGGAAGAGCTTGAGCATTACATATGACAAATCCCATTATGTGAATGTCGCCACTAATCTATTAACCAATATCTCAATATACACGGTGAACCAAAAGTAGGTGGACAGTAGGTTGAATACGGTTTGTGTTATATTATATTATAACTATGGTGTTCATTATAACTATGGTGTTCATTATAACTATGGTGTTTGTGTTATATTATATTAAATATTATAACTAAATTTATTTAAATTTTATTTTGTATTATAGTATACAAAAAAATTAAATATGTATTCTGAAAATAAACGTTATCATTTACTGTCCACCTACATTTGGTTCACCCTATATATAAGAACAATTAAGGGAAAAAGTTTCCCATTCGGCGACGGGAGCTTAACAGTGAAGCTGCATTTTCGTCGTACTGAGTTATAATGGCACGAAGGCCTTTCATAGTCTATCGAGGGATAAGATACCAGCGTGGGAGTAGGCTTGGATCCATTTTTTCAACCATACTGCGTATGGCTATCCCTTTGTTGAAGAGGGGCGCCAGACACCTCGGGAGGAAGGCGCTACAGTTAGGATTTAACACGGTAGAAGACATAATGGTGGGGGCTAGACCTAAAGAAGCTCTAAAAAGCAATTAAAACGTACTCTGGACGAAATCATCAAAGATACAAAGAGAAAAATGCGTGGTTGCGGGAAGAAGAGGGCCATCCGGAAGAAGAAGACGCCGGGGTTACCAGCACGTGGCGTTAACGTAAAAGGACATCAAAAAAGAAGCGTCCTAAGCGAATGAAACCTATGGCTGATAATTTTTTAACTGATATAAGGTACGGACTTTGCTCTCACGAATCATAGGCTGTTTACTACATGTCGAGAGAAGTGGCACTATTTCTGACTCGGCATGGCACGCTTCGTTCATCCGTGTAGCTCACAATGTTGTAAATCGGAGCCGTCTCTCTATGACATTCCCCCAACTGAAGTTTCTATTGAGCACAGTGACTTTATTACGATGAACTTATTAAACACAATTAGTTCCCCGAGTGCTCCTATGGAATTCGTGATCCCCAGCTCAGGCCCTTCCTTTTTTGATCCTAGATGCATGCACATGTAAGCTAAAGTACGTATACCCCATTCAGATTAAACGGACTGCGATGATAAATATGTTGTATTTCCGGATACAAACTTTCTGCACTCCATCGCCAGCCAGTTTGATGTGTTTTTAAATCAGGTCAACATCTCTGTAGGAACGCGTTATTATCACCTACGAGCCTATTGGAAAATATCTTCAACTTTTCAAAAGAAGCAAAAGACATCTTTTTTTACTGCTGAGGGCTATTATCAGACTAAAGACGAAAGTAGTATAAAGGATAAATTTACAAATTCTGAAAAGAAGATATATGAATGTTTTGGACGCCCGTATACAGACATCACATTCCAGGAGAAACTGCTTATGAACGACATCGACATGAAAATAAAGCTCACCCGAGCGAATCCTGAAATCTGCATAAATCTGGGAGCTGATCAAGAAGAGGGCACAAAACCCGTTGTGGTTCATGTTATGGGAACATACCTTTGCGTACGGCGAGTGAAATTAAGTTCACCAAAACAGAAATTGAAAAAAATTTACTACATGCCACAGTAAAATACCCAATTAACAGAGTACAGATCAAAGTATACACGGTCCCCGCAGGGTTGGCTTCGAAACAGATAGAAAACCTGGCCCTCGAATTTCTACCTAAAAGGCCATTAATTGGAATGTAGGAACACACTTCGGTGAATGGACAATATAAAAGAACGCCTTTAAATTCGAGAATTTCGGCCTTAAAGACGTAACTAACTCTATATGTCAATGGCTTGCGCTGGGCGGGAAAATTGATAAGGATTATTCATCAGACGCTGTGTTCCCGCTTTGCGCGAGAGCATATAGTAATCTGGCCTATATTGCCGGTGCTTGTGATGAACTTGGGATTGGGGTAACGCAGAAAGATTTCATCGATCAATTTAACCTTTTTCCGTTTGACATCACTCCCGACTTATCTGCTAGTGTAAATACGCACTTAAGTCCAGAGCAGAGTAGCAACATTTCAATCAGATTCGAATTCTCCAAACCGCTAGACGCGCCCATTAGTGTACTAGTATACCTCGAATCAAAAGCTCTAATAGAAATTGATCTCCTCAGGAGTGTAGTCACTGACTTTTAAAATGGACACGAATACACTTCAGATAGTATTGAAAAGTGACCGAATCACGTGCTTCAATTTCTTCGGTGTGATTACGAAGAATGAAACATTGAAACTGCCAACTACGCGAGACTGCGGTGCGCTGAGAAGTTATTGCTGGTGAAGGGATTCATTGGATAGCCATCTATTTTAAAAATGAGGAAAGAATGTACTAACTTAATTCACTGGGCGGTCATCCTTTGAGCGAATCTAAATATTGTAAAATTTCTCTAACAGCTGCATATTCCCGAATTTTTCTGGAATCCCTACTGATTCCAGCGATACTTTAGTAATACTTGTGGCATGTACTGTCTTTCATTTCTCGTACATATGTCACGTGGAAAGGAATTTATAAATTTTTGAAAATTATTCGACCCGTGCCACACTGAGCTGAATGATGAAGTGGTATGCATGCAGATAAAAAACCGTTTTCCGTTTGTGTGCACTCGATGTGTTGTATGATGTTTTACGCGCATATAAATTGTAACTTGTGTAATTGCAACAATATTGTGTAAAATATAAGATATCTCCAATAATGTTAGTCTTGTGCTCTGTAGCTTATTTAAAATTTAATGGATGTTAATTCTGTAACTGTACTATTTTATAAAACATGATTTTTATCATTTAATAAATTGATGTAAATACACTACGTCTTGTTCTTAACCGAAACAAAATTTAAAATGCTTAAATTAGTTCCCCGATGACCTGGCATTCGCTGGACCCGATGTGAGCCAATACTTCGACATCTGTATTCATGTCACTAGTTCGAGTGTGCAGTAAAACTTCAGCCTCCAATTCGCCGTCGACTATTTGCGTTTCTTCAAAGCTATCACGAAAAGTTTCTAAACCACGAGTCAGCTCCTCTTCGAAGCCATAAGAAAAAGACCACGGTTGTAGACAGAAAATTATTTTTGGATGTTCATACATTTTCTGAATCTTTTTTAATTAAAATCCAATTGTTTGTCATCAAAATATCTCTAAAGTTTTAATAGAGTACATTAATTATAGAAAGCCAGGTCAGTACTAGTGCAAACTAATCTATAATTAAAAAGTGAGGATACCTGCTGTTTTAATGAAACATTTTACAACAAAAATGTAACGAGTTGAAAATGTATTATTACATTCACACCATGTATATATATCTATACACATATATATATATATATAAATATATATATATATATATATATATATATATATATATATATATATATATATATACAGTGCCTGCGAAAAGTATCCGATCACCCTTGAAATTTGTATTTTTTACATAAAAAACAATGTTTAAATGTATACTAACCTTATATTAGTATTTTGTCATCTGTCCTTTGGTTTGGATGACTTGTTCTAGACGTTTTGGCATGGATTTAATCAAGTTTTGACAAACTTCCACTGATATTTCCTTGCACCATACCTTTTTGATGGCCTCTTGTAATTTTTCGACTGAGCCAGTGTCGTGGCATTCAACCTTATTTTTTATTATTAGCCACAGATTTTCTATCGGATTGAGATCTGGACTATTACCAGGCCAATCCAAAATATCAAATTTATTGTCAGTAATCCATTTTGTCACTATTTTGGCCCTGTGACATGGTGCACCATCATGCATGTATGTTTTTGTCCTTTGGATTGCCATTGCCATTGGAAGTTTATCCTGTAGCATTGCTAAATACCGTGCACCATTCATAGTTGTGTTTTCGGAAGAAAATATAAGTTTCCACGCCCATAGTAACCGAAACAACCCCAAACCATCACACTTGGAGGGTGTTTCATTGTCTTTAGGGTGTATTTAGGGTCCATCCTATTTGAGCCAATAGGCCGGCGAACCTTTTTTGGACAACTTCTGAATGTCAAAAATGTCGACTCATCGCTAAATAAAACCTTCTTCCAGTCATCAACAGTCCAATGAATGTATTTTTTACAAAATGCGACACGTTTTTTACGCATTTTTTCATTAATGAACGGTTTCTTAGCAGCATGGCGAGATGGTAATCCGAGTTCTTTTTGGAGCCGCTCCTGGATAGTTCGTTCAGAAACACCAGATAACAAATTATTCATATTAAATTTTATTTCTTTCGCAGTTATTGTTGGGTTTTTCAATACTAAACGTTTCATAAGTTTGTCTGTTCGCGAATTTGTTTTTCTCGGTCTGCCAGATCGTTTTTTAGGGACTGGCGTGGTTAGGCCACCATTGTTCTTAGCCCGTGAAACCCATAAATTAACGGTACTTTGGGATATGTTTAATTCCTTAGCTATCTGTCTCTGTGATTTCCCACATGCATGCAAAGCAACAATAGCACCTCGACAATCACTCTTAAGTTGTTTTTTAGCACACATTATATATAAATTTTATTTACACCACTTTCTGTAAAAAAAAAAAAAAATCAAGAAATTTACACAAACAGTGAAATCTGACAAATTTGAGACACAGCCACCCGCAACGAAGGCTACCAGAACACTAATTTGAGAATGCGTTGGATAGCTCTCATATCAGCGAGCAACCTCAAAGTTACCAGATGTCGCTAGAACAAATAGAAAGTGAATTACGTGTCTCTGAATATCAAGGGAAAATATTGTATTTTCTTGAGTGATCGGATACTTTTCGCGGGCACTGTATATATGACGAAATAACCACGGAGACAGGCTGGTTAATCATCAAAATCCAATTGTTTTACATAAAAATACACACAGGGGAACATATATATATATATATGAGTTAGAAGTACACTAATTTACAGCACAAGAAGTGCTTTTATCCTAGCTGTGCATAATACGCATCGCCTACCATCACCGGGTCTCGAACCCAGGACCGTTGGATTTCCCTACCTTTAAACTTTTAGTAATTCTAAAAGCCTACCTGTAGAACTTTCTATAAATTTTTAAGTTAACACGTAATTATTTGCTAAACAAAATTCACTGTCTAAATGACGTTCTCAGGAACATTAAAATAAATAAGTTCGCGAATAAATATAGGGCACAAAAATAAAATAGAAATCCGGGTACATAATTTCTTATACTCCCATCTCGACAGTAGAGTCTTCTGCTGGGTCAAACGGAGGATCATTGCAGATATCAATAACATTTTGTGTCATTAGAAAGTTTCTTCCATCGACCGCTGCGAAAAGTTCGTATTGCCCCTGCAGAGGAGTCCCAGACTTCAAACACCTGTCAGGAACAGTAGAGGTCTGTCTGACTGGAGGCGTCCATGAGGAGAGAATGTGTAGTTATACGTTGAAAAAAAATAACTGTTATGAGTACCAAATGAAAATGCCCCCTTTTCATATTCAAGGTTCCCGAATGTAACCACCCCTCAGAAGCCCAATATTCGCTTCGCGAGTTTTCTGTTGGGTATCAGTGAATTTGAGTGTGGCTGTAATGTGTGGGCGAGGCTTTTCGCCAACCAGGGACAAGGGCTCGTTCTCATACTCCACCCGTTGGTTTGTAATTGGACAAGCCGCGAATTCTTGGGTGTGTGTCTTTACCAAATTTGATTTATTCATTCCTCGGATTTTTTTAATTGATTAAATAAGCGGAAAAATTATCAGCATGTGATTTAACAAATTTTTAAGCATAAATTCATTGATTTTAATATCTTCATTGGATAAAACTACCAGATTTTTTCATAAATTGAATTCTATTCGTATTGAGGGAAGACTTTCGAGTTCTTTTTAAGTGTCTTTAAAGTAATTTGAAAGTCTTGAATATTTAAGTTAAAACTCGCGAGGTTTTGAATGAATAATCTATTTTAAAATGGAACAGAGACAGAGACAGACAGACAGGCAGAGAGAGAGAAGGACAGAGAGAGACGGACAGAGAGACAGAAGTTTTGTCTAGAAAATAAGTTTTTTCTGATGCAACTAACCTCATGTTCAGAATTAGTGGACCGAAAATTTCTAAGCCCGGTGATGCTGTCAAGAACTTTTATTATGCGTCTGGCGATCCTGGAGAAAACTCTCTCTTCTCTCTCTTTTAATCTCTCTCAATCTCTCTCTCTCTTCACGGGTATAGTGTTTCACAAAGACCGCACGTGTGGGGAGGGGGGGAGGGGTATTAATATACGTGAGGGACACGTTGAGTCCGGTTGACTGCCAGTTCCGATCGGAACGGGAGATGCTAGGCGTCGATCTGAACGTGGGAGGGACGAACTATAGGTTAATCTTGGTGTACAGACCTCCGCATCTCCTCCTTGAGGAGGATACAGCCCTGTATACCGAACTCCCTAGCCTGCTAGGGGACAAGGTGTGTGTGTAGTTTTAGGAGACTTCAACTGTCGCGGCATGAAATGGGAAGACAGGACTGCTGATGCCGAAGGGAGGAGGCTAGGTGACTTTGCTGATGAGAACTTCCTGACTCAGTGGGTCAATGGGCCTACACGAGGCGAAAGCGTTCTAGACGTAGTATTCACGACCGAAGACAACCTCGTCACTGGCCTCACCGTCGAAGAATCGTTGGGCGGGAGTGATCACGGTCTGATTAGGTTCTGTGTCTGCGTCCCTCGGGTGAAGCGTAGTGACTCGAGAGGAAGTAAGTTCGATCTACAGGCGGGCGGACTTTGTTGGCCTCCGGGATAGCGTAGGTGAGATGAAGCTAGAGGTGGGCGGCGATTTTGAGAGAGTGTAGAGTGCATTCTGGGACCAGTTTATGGTGCTACAGTCCGCTGCCATACTCTCAAAACCGGTCACCCCTGCTTCAACGCAGAATAAGTGGTTCAATCGTGACATCGCTTCTGCTATCCGAAATAGGAAATCTGCGTATAAGAGGGCGAAGGCCAATCGTTCCCATGAGAACACTGAGGCGTATATCTCCCTGTGAACGGAAGTGAAGGCGAAGGTTAGGCTCGCTAAACATAACGAAGAACTCCGGGTGGCGAGGCTCTGCAAGGGGAACCCTAAGGAGTTCTTCAGTTATGTTAATAATAGAAAGCCCTTTATTAGCAAGATAGGCACGTTAAAGGACCCAAACGGCGCGCTGCAGACCTCCGACGCTCGACATCGCTAATGTGCTAAATGAGTACTTTGCGGGAATGTTCACCAGGGAGGACTCCCGCGTCATCCCCGAGCCAGGCGTTAGGCAAGAAGGTGCTGGCATGGAGAGTGTTCGGTGTACCGCGACAGTCGTTGCCGATAGAATAGAGAAATTGAGCGCGTTTAAGGCTCCTTGGCCAGACCAGTTCCTCTCCAGAGTGTTTCGTGAGGTGCGCGACCAGGTGGTCGCAAATCGTTGGAGACGTGCCAGGTGCCTGGTGACTAGAGGGAAGCCAACGTGACATCTATCTTCAAGAAAGGGGATCACGAAAGTCCAGGGAACTATTGTCGCATTAGTCTCACTTCTGTTGTATGTAAATTATTAGAGGGGGATAGTAGCGGATAGGATTGTTGATCATATGGATTCATACAAGCTGCTTGGGGACTCCAAACATGGGTATAGACGGCATAGGTCGTGTCTCATCAACTTGCTCGAGTTTTTCCACGTCATGTGGAGTGAGTATGATAAGAGTAGGGCCACTGATATACTTTATCTCGACTTAAAGAAAGCCTTTCATAAGGTACCTCACCGCCGGCTAATGGCCAAAGTGCGCGCGCTGGGTATCGGTGGGGAAGTAGGTAGGTGGATTGGGAACTGGCTTAAGAATAGGCGGCAGAGGGTTGTAATTAAAGGAGCTATCTCGGGTTCAGCCTCTGTCACTAGCGGGGTTCCTCAGGGTTCCGTTTTGGGGCCACTGTTGTTTATTATTTAAATAAATGATATCGACGCTGGCATCGTCAGTCGAATCGCCAAATTCGCTGATGATACCAAGCTTAGGGCCAAAGTTGGGACGCCCAAGGCGATCGAGAACTGCGTGCGGAACTAGGTAGGATAGGAGAGTGGTCCGAAAAATGGCAAATGCCGTTTAACTTGGGTAAATGCATGGTCATGCACATTGGCTACGCCAATCCCAATTCAGACTACTCCATGTTGAGGAGTAATATCTAAGCCACTGATTTGGAAAAAGATTTGGGTGTGGTAATTAGCAGCGACCTTAAGTTTACCAAATAGTGCGTAGAGGTGGAAAAGAAAGCCTTTAAGCTGTTGGATTATATCGAGGAAGAAATTTCGATTTCGGAAGAAGGATATTGTGCTCTCTCTGTACAATTCCCTGGTTCGGCCGCACCTGGAGTATGCTGTGCAGTAGGGTGGAGCAAAATACACTTTTTTCAAAACTCGAACTTGGATAGTCAGGAAAAGGTGCTATTTGGTGTAAAAATAATCAGTGTAAAACATCATTGCAATCGGAGTTCATTTTCGGCTGCCCCCGAGACGGTAAAGTATGCTAAAATGTCATTTATTATATATATTCAAGAATTTGTACAAGTCACTATATTTCAGTAGTTACTTAGCGGTAGTGATAGATACATGAGATATAGATAGATACATCTATATCACCACTCTCTCTCACGGACTCAGCCTGACAGGCCAGTGTTAGCCTGGCAGTGACAGAAGACGATGCTATTCGTTGTTCTTTCAAGATGCAGGACTCAAGTAGACCATCTACCTCGGGTACGAGGCAAGCAAACTTGTGCACTTTTTCGGCAGTGGTAACGACTTAAAGGAGAGTCAACTTCCAACTTATGAAGACGTGATGAAGTGTTTTCTCTGGGAAAGGTATCGACTAAAGCAAACGTCAAATAAAGATCCTTCTGGAGACGTCATTGCGAAGAATCTTACAAAGAAAATAATCGATATTTACTCCAAAGCATCTATCCCAGTGCTATCAGAGAAACGTATTTTGGATATGTTAAAAGTACACCACAAGAAGTATCGAACGATATTAAAAGGATTCAAGGGGCGGCGGGAAAATAAAAGTTATAAGGAGAAAATAAATAAATTAAAAAATGAAGCTAAGAAATTATTTGACATTGCTGCATGCAAGTGCAAGTGTTTTGAAAGATGCTCTTGTGCGAAAGCTTCCAAAGTTCCAGTTTTAGAACGGGATTTCTTGATGGATCAACGAACAGAGCGGAAAATGTTCATCAGAGTAGCAGATATTGAAACAACACGAAGGCTACAAAAAACGACAATTAGAAAATCCCACAGCCTGAGAAGCCTAGCAGAAGGTACATCAGAGGCAGTTGATTTATCAGAAGAAACGTCGGTCTCAAGTACTGAGACGTCCTCTGATGAATGTGATGATAATTATATTCCTCCCCAAAAAAGGCAGAAAAGGGGCCATAACAGGGGCAGAAACTTACGGAACAGAAATCGGTTTTACCTACCTTAGCTCTGGCGTGCGATAGAACAGAAGTGTCTGACCTTGCAGCTGCCTTGATATCAACCTCCTTCTTGGAAGATATTGGCATCACTTCTGAAGAAAATTCATCCAAAGTCATAGATCGCAGCAAAATACGGCGGGAGAGGAAACGCAAAAGAGAAATAGTACAAAAAGAGGCAGCAACAGAAAGTGAAACCGCCATCGAAAATATCTATTTCGATGGTTGCAAAGATACAACAATTATATCGGAAAAGAAAGGTTGCAAATTCTACCGCAAATATGTTCTTGAAGAACATATTGCTGTTATTGCCAAACTGAATCAAAATTTCTTGGCCATTTCTCACCAACAACAGGATCAGCACAAAACATAGCTCAGGTATTTTGATGTTCCTAGACGAGAAAAAAATTTCGACTGAAAATATTACCTAGTTGGATGCGATGAAACAGCCGTCAACACAGGCACCAAGAGCGATGTTTGCACATTACTTGAAGGAAAACTTGGAAAACCTTTACAATGGTTTGTTTGCCAACTACATGTAAATGAGCTCCCATTGCGTCATTTAATTCAACAACTGGATGGACAAACAACGGGTCCGCGCAGCTTTACAGGTGTAATTGGCAAACAACTTCAAGACTGTCACAAGCTCCCTTTGAAAGAATTCTTATCAACTGATTCAGAGATACAGTCAGTCGATTCAGAGGTATTAAGTTCTGACCAAAAATATCTATATGATATTCATAGAGCTGTTTCGACAGGAAATGTTCCTGAAGATTTGCCTCCCCAAATCGAATACTCCGTTTATATATATCAACAAAAGATCCAACAGAGAATCTAATTGCCATTGTTGAATTCATAATGAAAGTGTACACACCGATGTAGTTTCAGATAAAATCAAATTCATCTGTCGTCTATGGCGCTAGGAATGTTTGCAAAACCATACAACTATCAAAAACTCTGAAAAAAGAAACTGTGAATATAATTCGTCCAGTTATTCAAAGAAACGCATATTTCCCTCATCCTGAAAACATACTTCTATCAATGCTGCAAGATGAACGGGAATATGTACGAGAGCTTGGATGGTGGAGAATCAAGAAAGCCAGGGAGGAAAAGAAAAGCGAAATTCGTCACTTTAAAATTCCCGAACTGAATTTTGACTACAATGATTACACCGAGATGATTAATTGGCAAAGAACTGAAGTAACTGAACCTCCTTTGACAATGAGCCTAACAGAGAGTGAAATAGAAAAACAATTAACTGAACGAGGCAAGCTTGAAATCAAGAAGTATCTCTGCCACACACAAGCAGTGGAAAGAGTTATTAAATTGGTAACTGAGGCATCATCTTCTATTTGTGGAGAGAAATCTAGAGGTGGATTCATAGGGGCCAGACTTGCCTCAAGGAAACCAATACCTAAATTTGATACCAAGTCTCAGTATTCGTTATAAGATATAATAGCAGAACCCGTTGACATCTTATTAACAATGTTGATGACTGATTAGAAGTGCCTTGCTAGGTTGGGTGGTTGGGCTGGGCACGGGTGGAACTCGATATACAGCCACCTCCTCGTGGTGAGTTCTGGGTTATTCTGAACTTATATACTATATAAGTCAGAATAAGCAAAGAGCTGTATCGAAAATAATGGTTCTTTGAGCGCCTTGGGGGCACCTCAAGATAATTAAAATTGTTCATTCTGTAAATTTTATTTGATGATTGGACTCATAATGAACCTAATACAAGCTACTGCAAAGAAGGGATAGGTTTCTTAAAAAATGAAAAAAATATTGCAATCACCTAATTTTTTCCAAAAAAACAAATTCTATGCCCTGGGGGCACCTAAAAGACTTGTCCAAATGGTTTCAAACTTTGCATGCCTTTATTTAAGACCATTTGGCACATTTTCCACAATACCCATTTGTTTTTTAAGAAAAAGTTGAAAAAACGGCCATTTTCGCTCCACCCTACTGTGCAGTTCTGGTTGTCCACCCTCAGGAAAGATATTGACAAGCTGGAGAGAGTCTAGGCGAGAGCCACAAAGTTAATCTCTTCCGTTAGGCATATGGGCTACAATCGACGCTTAGGCGCCCTGAATTTGTTTTCGCTGGAAACTTGGAGGCTGCGAGGTCAACTCATTGAGGTTTTCAAGCTCTTACACGGGTTCGACGATGTCGATTTTAGAAGCATGTTTAGTTTAAATTATAACTCAACTCGCACCAATGGTTAGAAGTTGGATTTGAAACGGTTTAGCACTAGTGCGTGTGTGAATTACTTTACCTATAAGATCTGTGACACGTGGAACAGGCTACCTTCAGAAGTTGTGAACAGTTCTTCTGTGGATCATTTCAAGAAAAGGTTAGACGGAATCTTGCACACTATTTGAGGGTGACAGAATTTTTCCCTGGCACCCGTTGCAATTGGTACCTCCTCGGTATGGGCCGCATGGCCTTTTGAGGTACTTCTTGTTCTTGTAACTCCTAGTAACCCTGTCTCAATCTTACTCTTCTAATCTACGTATAACCCTTTGGGGGGTTGAAGCCATCCCAACTTCTCCACCAAAGTGTCTTCTCTTTCCGGTAGGTTAGGTGGACTTCTCCAGCTTGTGGAGGCTGTGGGGAATCCACCTTTTTCCTTTTTTTTTTAAATTGGTGAGGGGAGAGGGGTGGCAGACCGTCGGAGACGGTCTGGTCATGAAATGCAACAAATATAGGGTGCTCATTAGGGCGGAGTGAAAAACTCATTTTTCGAATTTTCAAATTGGCTAGTGTGGAAAATGTGTGGAGTAGTGAGGAAATAAGCTGGTATAAATTTAAAATCATAACATTAATATCTTCAGGTTCCACAATGACCTTCAATATTGAAAAAAATTGAAAAAAGCAGATTTTAACCAATAATTACAGAAGAGTCCACGATGCACAATAGACAAGAATTTATTCACACTTGTATAAAAATAGCTCAGTCAACCTTTAAAAAAAGTTTCTATTCTCTAAAAACAGTTTTCTATAGTCAGCTCACTCAGCTGTCACGTGAGTACCTCGGTTCAGTGTAGCTGTCGCTCTCGTAGCAGGTGGGTGTTCTGTTGTTGGCGTTACTCAGATAGTCTAAACTATATTTCTTATATATTTTGCATTTCTGTATTGTGTTGCCCTAAGTTTGCCATGTACTATTAACTGAAATTAACGTATAATTGATATTAGCTCTTTCTTTTTCAGATTTGTATACTTTCAAAATGTCTCGAGTTTGTGCAAAATCAACCAGGGCCTCAACTGAGTGCCCCATGTTTGGTATGGGGGAAGATTTGTGGCACAGGAATCTTCCTACATACGAAGGAGTTTTTAAATATTACTTGTTTGTAAGAAACGATTTGAAACAGAATACTAATAAAGATCCTTCAATATCTCAAATATTAGAACAAGTTGTTGATAAATTGAAAACAATTTTGGAAAGTGCTTCCGTCCCAATTCTGTCAGACAGGCGAATTGAAACAATGTTCAGAAGCTACCACGAAAAGTATCGTGTCATTATGAAGCCATACCAAAGCAGAAAAAATTCTGAAGCTTACAAAGCAAAGATTGATATGTTCAAAAAAGAAGCACACACGAAACTTTTTGACATTGCAGCGTGCAAGTGCAAAGTACTAACACAATGTTCTTGTCCCAAAGAAAAAACGGTTCCAAAGGAAGAAGTGACGTTCCTCTTAGATCAAAGGAGTGAAAGAAAACTGTTTATTGATAGAGTAGATATTACACTCTCAAAGAAAAAAGCATCTACGTTGCTAAGAAAGCAAAAAGAAGCTGTGAGGCTCACCAAAGAATCTTCACAGGAGAAATTGCAGGATACAAATGTTGAATTATCATCATCGACATCAAATAGTGAAAGTGAATCTGGCGAAATATCAGACGATACATTTCCAGAGCCAGTTAGCTCGAAGAGAAAGCTCGAACAACCTGAAGAACAATTATTCAAGAAAAGGAAAACTACAAATCTACCTTCAGTGGCTACTGCTTGTGACAGGACTGCAGTTTCAGATCGAGCTGCAGCATTCATTGTTAGTGCAGTATTGCAAGATATTGGAGAAGTTTCTATTGACAATACATCTGAAGTAGTGGATAGGAGTAAAATCAGAAGAGAAAGACAAAAGAAGAGATCAGAAATTATGAAAGATCAAAATCAGGTCCCAATCAGAGGAATCTATTTTGATGGTCGAAAAGATTCTACACTCTTCCAAGAAAAAAAAGAGTCCAAAGTATATCAGAAGAAGGTAACAGAAGAACATATCACTTTAGTGAGAGAACCTGGTTCAGATTATTTGGGCCATTATTCTGTGAATTCTGGATCAGCTGAAGAAATATGTAAAGGAATGTTTGAGTATATTGGAAATAATGACATGAACCTGGAAAACCTTGTTGCCATTGGATGCGATGGTGCAGCAGTCAACACTGGAGAAAAGGGAGGCGTTATAAGGCTTATAGAATTGAAGCTGAAGAAGCCAGTTCAACATTTAGTGTGCCAGCTCCATGCCAATGAATTGCTATTACGCCATTTAGTTGCAAAGCTGGATGGAAAAACATCTGGCCCCCGCGGATTCACCGGTCCTATTGGCAGGGAATTAGAGAACTGTGAGAGTCTTCCTATTGTCGAGTTTGAAAGGATTGATGCTGAGGAACCAACTGTAGACTGTGAAGATCTTAGCACCGACCAAAAATATCTAATTGATATTCATCAGGCCATAACAAAGGGATATTGCTCTCCAGATCTTGCTCATCGTAGTCCAGGCAAAATGGCACATTCACGATGGCTGACTACAGCAAATCGTTTGCTTCGTCTATACGTTTCAACTGTAAGTCCATCTGAGAACCTCATGAACATTGCTTCTTTTATAATGAAGGTCTACATCCCAATGTGGTTTTCTATTAAGCAAAGTACGTCTTTTGTCAATGGCTCAAAACATGTTTTCAAAACTATTGAACTAACAAGAACACTGAATGACGAAGTAAAGGATATTGTAGACCCTGTCATACAAAGAAATGCATTTTTTGCAAATCCAGAAAATATTCTAGCATCAATGATTCATGATGACCGCAGCGCCATAAGAGAATTAGCGTGGAGGCGAATAAAGAAAGCAAGGCAAACAAACAAGGAAAAAGTTGTGAGGCGTTTCACAGTACCTGTTATTCAATTTGAAGCTACTGATTATACTGATTTAATTAATTGGCAAAAATGCATTGTCACTGAACCACCTGTGACAAGACACCTGACAGAAAATGAGATTGAAGAATTCATAGAAAACAAGAGTACCCCTCCATTCGAGAAATTCCCTTGTCATACACAAGTAGTAGAAAGAATGGTAAAATTAGTGACTGAAGCATCATCAAAAGTATTTGGATTGAACGCGCGAGATGGCTTCATAAGATCAACACTTCAGTCACGTAAAAAAATGCCATCATTCGAAAGTAAAGCTGAATATAAAGTTTAAATAAAACGTTAATAGAAAAAAACATGCGCAAGGATGGGTGGTTGGGAGGGCATGGGTGGAGCTCGACACGCAGCCACCTCCTCGTGGTGAGTTCTGGATTATTTAGATCATTAATCAAAAGAACATTGATCTAAATAAACTAAGAGCTGCGTAATTCAGTAACTATTTTGGTAATTGGAACACTTAATATATAATAATAACAAGTAAGTTTCAGTTATTGTACTAATGCAGAATATAAGAAAATCATTATATTTCACTTTTTTCGACGGCTTTGTGGCACCTGAAGATATAATTTCGCAGGACTAATATTTATGCACAGTCATTATCTATAGCACCCACATATTTTCCGCACTAGCCATATTTGAATTTCGAAAAAAGGTTTAAAAACCTCATTTTCGATCCGCCCTAGTGCTCATTGTTTATCTTGATATCCTACCTTGCATCCGAAGTAAAAATGATAAGCTTTTTTATATAAGAGTAACGCACCTTTTCCGACTTTTAACAGTAAATTCTCCACATATGTAGCAAAAATTGTCGAGATCATTAACACATCTACGAGACATACTTATATTTTTCGCTGTTTTTTTTTAACTATTTTAGGTAATCCGTCAATATTACGAGCACTATTTCAAAATGACCTGTAATAAAATGAAAGTAACATCAATTAAAAGTAACTATAAAAAATAGATGAGAAAAGTTAAAAAAAAAAATATATATATATATATATATACATATATACACACTTGTATACACACACACATATATATACACACATATGTAGCAAAAATTGTCGAGATCATTAACACATCTACGAGACACACTTATATTTTTCGCTGTCTTTTTTTAACTATTTTAGGTAATCCGTCAATATTACGAGCACTATTTCAAAATGACCTGTAATAAAATGAAAGTAACATCAATTAAAAGTAACTATAAAAAATAGATGAGAAAAGTTTAAAAAAAAAAAATATATATATATACATATGAAAATTATTTCACGAAGGTAACACGTGAAAAATATTTATGATGAATAAAACCACGAAGGAAAGGAAACACAAAATGGTGCTCAAGCGCTTTTGTGTGTATGTATTTTTATTTTTTTTTTTTTTTTCCTTTCTGTAACCTATATATAGGCTTAACCTTTTTATATACTTCAGTGTTCCTGAGGATGTCATTAGACGAAAGCGCTTGAGCACCATTTTGTGTTTCCTTTCCTTCGTGGTTTTATTCATCATATATACATATATACACACTTGTACACACACACACATATATATACACACACTCGTGTGTGTGTGTGTATATATATATATATATATATATATATATATATATATATATATACGAGTATATATATATATATACACACACCACGAGTGTGTATATATATATATACCAGTATATATATATATATATAAATATATATATATATATAAATATATATATATATATATATATATATATATATATATATATATATATACATATATACACACTTGTATACACACACACATATATATATACACACACTCGTGTGTGTGTGTGTATATATATATATATACGAGTATATATATATATATATATATATATATATATATATACCAGTATATATATATACACACACACACACACACCAATATATATATATACACACACACACACGAGTATACTATATATACATATATACACGAGTGTGTGTATATATAGACACATACACACGAGTGTATATATACACATATACTGTATATACACACGTGTGTGTGTATATATATATATATATACATACATATACTCGTTTGCGTATATATATATTTGTATATGTTAACCCCTCCATCTATGGCATTGGTTGGTTCGAAGTCGACGGGGGTTCTGGTTAGGAGGCAGCAACGGATCTCTTACTGACAGTAGTTTCTTCTATACTACTCTCCGCGTTCTTCTTTAGTGGCTCGGAGGATTCTGAGAGGCTTATTAAATTCTCAGGGTTCCCCCCGATTCTTCTTGTAAGGTATCAGGAGATTTTAATGACTAAGTTCTCTGAAGAGAGCACGGCTCGAAGGAAAAGATAAAGACTGTTTCTTACTGTAATTTACTGCGAAAATGTTACAGGTAATGCTCAGTCTCGTAGTTTGAATCAGAATGAACATGGAAAAAATTATGGGGTTTTATATACCCCGATTCTACTAACATCATCCTTATTAAATGTTGGAGAGGCTGTATTATTTTTGCACAATAGTTAAAAATAAAGTAAATTTTTTGTTGTGACAGTGGTTAAACAGATAAACAGGATATAGGCAGAGGAAGCCATATTTTTATCTTAAACCGCGTATTTTCAGTTCTGCTGTTTTCCTGATCCGCCGAGTTAATTAGAAACGGAAGTTCAACTATGCATCTTTATAATAAGATATGCATATGAGCAAAAATTTCAGGTTTAAGATTTACAATAAGATTTACAAGACATGACTTCATCTTTTATAACGAAGAGAGAATGTATACAAAACATAAACACCAACTTTAAAAAAAAAAAAAAAGACCAAGTCACTAATTATTTGGCAAAATAGGAAGCAACTCCAAAATTTATCCCAACGAAAAAATAATAAAACAATAATATTGCCGAGTGTTCATTCCTCAATGCCGACATAATGTCGGGTCGTACATTGAGTACAATCCCAAGTACATCACTGAGTACGTTGTAATTTTGGTTTATTACAATTATGATTATAATTAACAAGTAATTCACATCCACTTATTATCGTCAATTACAGTTTCATTAAAGTACAAGGCATTGGTTTCTGCCCTATGTAGGAGAATTGCGACTTCTGACTGATCGAGGCCCGTAGTGTAGTGGTAGCATGTCTGACCGGCAATCGGAAGGTCCTGGGTTCGATTCCCGGGCGGTCACCTCATTTTTCATTTGTTCGTTATTTCTCTTCCTCGTGTGCAGAACACTCCTCTATACTTACGTCGTTTCTATACATACATATATATATATATATATATATATATATATATATATATATATATATAACATAATAATGTTTTATAAATTAGAAGCAAGCGAGAGGAGATTTTCATCTCAGAAGCGCTCCCTTCCGCTGTGGTTAGCAGAATTTGAACATTTCCGTCAGCATGAACGAATACCTTGCGAGGAATTAAATAAATAAAAGAAAAAGTAAAAAGAATACATGTGGACGGATGTACATGTATATAACTATGTATAGAAACGACGTAAGTATAGAGGAGTGTTCTGCACACGAGGAAGAGAAATAACGAACAAATGAAAAATGAGGTGACCGCCCGGGAATCGAACCCAGGACCTTCCGATTGCCGGTCAGACATGCTACCACTACACTACGGGCCTCGATCAGTCAGAAGTCGCAATTCTCCTACATAGGGCAGAAACCAATGCCTTGAGAGGGCACCCTCGCAAATCGTGAATATGTACATTTAACTGCAATGACCACGCAGTATATTAATGTATGTACGTAATCATGATCATTAGGGGACATGTACGAATGCATAAACTATTGTAGACATATTGGTAGTCCCACAGTAGGTTGACAATGGTAGACAATAGGTAGCTGAATGAATAATTAATAAAATTAACAAAAGATAAAGGTCAAGAAAGGATATGGATGTATGAATGAACATATAAATAATGACGTACAGAGTGTAAAGTTTTTATTATGATGTTAAAGAATTTACCCTACATTGAATACTAAAAATATGATCGGCATTCAAGGTATGGAAAATGTGAAGGGAATTAAGCTACTTTATGACGTCATAGTTATTCAAGTTTTGCCATACGTCAACTAATAATTAATACGCCATAGTTATTTAATTTGTACGTACAGTACGTGTCATTATTGGGAGAAATTAGAAGAGATGAATTAGAGAAATACAGTAATGAATAAAGAAGTACAAACAAGGGTTCCAATAATGCCATATGCAATATGTATGCATAATCTAATAAAATTTAGGGATGAGGGTTAGATGCAAGAAAACAATAATTAATTATCATAAAAATGGAAAATGGAGATATGGGTAATATTGTGATGGAAATGATAAACGATCTAAACCGTCAATTGTCTTGTTTGTATTTTAAGGGAATGAAATTAAGGGACATTCGTTTCTCACAAAGAACCTTCAATGACACAAACATGGATTCGACTTAACCATAGCAATGGGAGGTCGCATAGTTGTGAGACTGGAAAAATAGAAAGCAAAAAATCGAAATTCTATCAAAACTCGCATCAGGAGACTTTGGTTCCTCATGTAAAAATGAACATTCGAATTATGAAGATTATATAGGAATTATTCATTGTTTATTTTTACACACACACACATATATATATATATATATATATATATATATTAGTGATGTATGTCACATCCGCATCCGCATCCGCATCCGCGGAACATCCGCATATTTTCTCGCATCCGCATCCGCACTTTGGACTGCGGATGTCGTGCGGATGTGGACCGTTGAGATAAAACGTCATTAATAAGCGGAAATTATCAAATTCTACTATATTAATAGAACTAGTTCATTGTGCACAAAAGTGATGCAAGCGACAAGACGAGAGGCTGTTCTTGTATGAAGTTACTCTCTTGCAACCTACTTAGATCCACGTTACAAAGCTAAGTTATTTTCACCTAGTACATTAGAACGAGTTAAATCATCACTTGGCAAAGCAGTTGAAGAGTTTCAATCTCTTGAATCTGTCGCTTCGCCACCCACCAAAAGAATAAAAGTTTCAGTGACAGAACCAACACCTTCAACAAGCAAATCTATCACAGAATCTGTCTCTTAGTTTCTTGAGTCAAGCAGCAATGACGAGACCTACGCGATGTCAAAAGATGTAGTAAAAATGATCGAGAGCTATCACCAAGAAAAACGCCTGGTTGCATGTGACAATCCTATTAGTTGGTGGAAAAATACGCAGAATATCTATCCATACTTGAGTAAACTTGCAAGGAAACATTTAGCCTGTCCTCCAACAAACGTACCAAGCGAGAGATTATTTCAGTGACAGAACCGACACCTTCAACAAGCAAATCTATAACAGAATCTGTCTCTCAGTTTCTTGAGTCAAGCAGCAATGACGAGACCTACGCGATGTCAAAAGATGTAGTAAAAATGATCGAGAGCTATCACCAAGAAAAACGCCTGGTTGCATGTGACAATCCTATTAGTTGGTGGAAAAATACGCAGAATATCTATCCATACTTGAGTAAACTTGCAAGGAAACATTTAGCCTGTCCTCCAACAAACGTACCAAGCGAGAGATTATTTAGCAGTGCTGGATTAATATATGATGAAAAGAGAAACAGACTGGCAGCAGAAAAGGCAGAAAAATTAATGTTCCTTAAGCATAACCTTCCTATAATTAAGTTTGAACATTAAACGATGAACATCTTAGTTTACTTTATTTTAATTACTCATTTATAAATATGCCTAATAAAACTTTAAACTTAATATAAATAGTTATCAAGCTAATTAAAGATCTCTTTCTATAAGGGTGGAGGTTGGGGAAAGAGGACGGTGGGGTGCATTTGAGTTGGGTTCACGTCCCGCATCCTGGTAACACAATTATGGTTTCTAATTGTGGCTGAAACTCAACAAAATATAACGAATTTATTTGCAGACGAATTCACTAATTGATTTCTATATTAGTTAGATGCTTGATATTATTTTATATGTTCAGTGAAAAGTACAGCAATTATTGTACAATTAATCAATTATACTACATTATAGCTACAGCTCTCTCTATATAATAACTTATTATATACGTTAAACACAACAAATCTCGAATATATCCTAAAAAATAACGAAAATGTAGACATCCGCATCCGCATCCGCGGATGTTGAAATCAAACATCCGCATCCGCATCCGCATCCGCGGATGTGAAAAAAATGACATCCGCTACATCACTAATATATATATATATATATGAAATAGGATCCCTCCTAAGGAGACGTAATTTTACATTTAGGATAAAAACGAAGACGTAGAGCAAGAAAGTCATTATATTTGGCTGCAGCCGACGTTTCGGGCAACTCTACCCATTTTCAAGGCCTAATAAATAAAAAGCTGAAATTAATGCATGACAAAAAAAATATACGAATGTCAAAAACAAACTAATTCATAGCACAGAATAAAACCACTTAAAGAATAAAAATTAAAAAGCGTAAAACAAGCATAAGCCAAAAACAAAAATTAAAAATTATATACATGATAAATAACACATGATAAAAGTAAAACTTTAAAACTAAAAACATTCAAACAAATTAGTTAAAAACTTCACTAATAAAAAGTTAAATGAAAAAACGCAAAAGTGCACGAAACATACCATGCTCACTTGACATCCTCAAACAACTGAGGCGAAAAGGAGACAGGGTCAAGGGGAAAAACAGAAAAATTTAATGCTACGTTGGCAGCACAGTTCGTTCTTTGCAGGCAAGATTTTGCTCCCATATGGGGATTAGCCATAGGACAGGGAAAGTTTTATCTAAAAAGGAACAGTCTGCCATTAGAAATCATTCTGTTAAGTGTAAAGTTGATATTTCCGTTAATAACTTTAAAATTCTTAAATCATTAAAATGTCCGTCCTCTCTCCGTATTTATGAATCTTTGTGCATTAAATTTCTGAACTCCAGCTTAAATATTGATTCTAGCTGTTACCCCCTTTATATTAATTAGAATGCCTACCAACTAAATTTTTCTGTTTTTCCCCTTGACCCTGTCTCCTTTTCGCCTCAGTTGTTTGAGGATGTCAAGTGAGCATGGTATGTTTCGTGCACTTTTGCGTTTTTTCATTTAACTTTTTATTAGTGAAGTTTTTAACTAATTTGTTTGAATGTTTTTAGTTTTAAAGTTTTACTTTTATCATGTGTTATTTGTCATGTATATAATTTTTAATTTTTGTTTTTGGCTTATGCTTGTTTTACGCTTTTTAATTTTTATTCTTTAAGTGGTTTTATTCTGTGCTATGAATTAGTTTGTTTTTGACATTCGTATATTTTTTTTTGTCATGCATTAATTTCAGCTTTTATTTATTAGGCCTTGAAAATGGGTAGAGTTGCCCGAAACGTCGGCTGCAGCCAAATATAATGACTTTCTTGCTCTACGTCTTCGTTTTTATCCTAAATGTAAAATTACGTCTCCTTAGGAGGGATCCTATTTCATATGTATCTACGCGTTATGGACTAGAGGGTTTGAGACTCCACCGTAAACTTGAAAAGTCTGTCAGAAAATTCAAGAAGATTGAATTGGACCTTGAATTTTTAGAAATCTGCCGGAATAGTGGCGTCTTTCCTAATTTTATTTATTACAAACTGTATCGTAATTCACTCTATTCTTCAGAGTTTTATAGGTCATCATTGGTATATTATCTTAACAATGAAATTAATTACAAATTTAAGCTTAAGCATGATATTTCGAACAAGATTTGTGCTCTTAAAAGCCAGTTGAAGGTCTTGGTCTCTTTTTGTGATTATGCGTGCATAGTGTCTAATATTCATGTTTCCTCCCTTTCATACGTACGTTCTATTTCCCGGATTCATGACCGCAAGCTTTTTAGGTTAACCTATCTCGCCCTTATTTTCTAGATCCTGGTCAGGTCATTAGGAATTTATCCGACTATACCCTGTCAAAGCGTGAAGGTTTTCTCTTGTCTCTTGGCCTTAAGTTCAAGTTTCCCAACTTGCGTTTTAAACCTGCTGACTTTTATTTTTATTTTGAAAGGATAGCCCATGATCTGAAGGTTCTTCCAACCGTTGATGCTAATGATTTTGGTAAGGTTAGACAACATATTTCCCAATTGTCCCATGAATTGTTTTTTAAAATTAAAGCTTTTAAGTTTTCTACAATTTTTCTGCATAGGGAGGACCGTGAAATTTTAAAAAGCTTGGGTGTAAATGAATCTATTGTTATTACTAAACCAGATAAGGGTAGTGGTGTTGTGGTTATGAATAAAACTGATTATATTAAAAAAATGCTTGATATTCTTTCTGATTCATTAAAATTTGTTAAGGTAGATGAACAGGTTTCTAAAATTATTCAGCGATTGGAAGACAAGGTTAACCGTGTTTTGCTTAAGCTTAAACATGATTGTGTTATTAACTCCTCCACTTATGATGAATTGTACGTTTCAGGCTCTTATTTGGGCCTTATGTATGGTCTGCCTAAGGTTCATAAAGTCGGTGTTCCATTGCGCCCAATTTTAGCGTCTTATCCTTTGGCTAATTACAAACTTGCCAAATTTCTTGTCCCACTGTTATCATCATTTACTGTGAACTTGTACAGTGTTAAGGATAGTTTTTCTTTTGTGTCGGAAATTAAGAAGTTTAATATGAATTCTTTGTTTATGACAAGTTTTGATGTATCTTCCCTCTTTACAAATGTCCCCTTGGATGAGACCATTACAATTATTTTAAATAAAGCTTTTCCACAGCCGGACTCACTTTTTCACGGCTTTGGCAGAGCACAGTTTGAGCAGCTTCTGAATTTGGCTGTCAAGGATAACTTTTTTAGTTTTCAAGGGGTAGTTTACCGTCAGTTGGATGGAGTGGGGATGGGGAGCCCCTTGGGTCCCGTTTTTGCGAATATTTTCATGTCTCATCTTGAGGAAAGGGCCTTCTGTGAGTGCCCCCCTCACCTTAAGCCGAATTTGTACAGACGTTATGTTGATGACACGTTCGCTTTATTCCAAACGGATAATCAATCAGTTCAGTTTTTAAATTTTTTGAACACACTTCATCAGAACATTATATTTACGCAGGAAAAGGAAGTTCAAGGTTCTATTCCTTTCCTTGATGTTTTGGTTTCCAAATCAGGCTCAACTGTTTTAACTTCTACATACCGGAAGCCTACTTTTACGGGTTTAGGTTTTAATTTTTATAGTTTTTGCGATTTTAATTACAAACTAAGTTCGATTCGCACTTTAGTGCATAGAGCTTATAATATTTGCTCAAACTTTGCTCTGCTTCATAATGAGTTTGAATTCCTTACTGATTTTTTCTTTAAAAATGGTTTTCCACGGGTTCTAGTACAAGGTATTATTGGTAAATTACTTAATAATGTTTATTCCCCCAAACTTATCCCAACGTATGATGTTCCTAAGAATTGTAAATATCTTGTTTTACCTGATCTCTACCAATTTAACACTTTTGTGAAAAAGCAATTGTTGAGTGTGGTGAGGAAATTTATTTTCACACTGATTTTAAGGTTGCTTTTGTGAATAATAATACCCTTGAATGTTTTTTCCGTTGTAAGGACAAAATCCCCCCTGCGATGAACTGTTCTGTCGTTTATTTGTTTACCTGCCCTGGGTGTTCCCAGGGGAACTACGTTGGCAGCACAGTTCGTTCTTTGCAGGCAAGATTTTGCTCCCATATGGGGATTAGCCATAGGACAGGGAAAGTTTTATCTAAAAAGGAACAGTCTGCCATTAGAAATCATTCTGTTAAGTGTAAAGTTGATATTTCCGTTAATAACTTTAAAATTCTTAAATCATTAAAATGTCCGTCCTCTCTCCGTATTTATGAATCTTTGTGCATTAAATTTCTGAACTCCAGCTTAAATATTGATTCTAGCTGTTACCCCCTTTATATTAATTAGAATGCCTACCAACTAAATTTTTCTGTTTTTCCCCTTGACCCTGTCTCCTTTTCGCCTCAGTTGTTTGAGGATGTCAAGTGAGCATGGTATGTTTCGTGCACTTTTGCGTTTTTTCATTTAACTTTTTATTTGTGAAGTTTTTAACTAATTTGTTTGAATGTTTTTAGTTTTAAAGTTTTACTTTTATCATGTGTTATTTGTCATGTATATAATTTTTAATTTTTGTTTTTGGCTTATGCTTGTTTTACGCTTTTTAATTTTTATTCTTTAAGTGGTTTTATTCTGTGCTATGAATTAGTTTGTTTTTGACATTCGTATATTTTTTTTTGTCATGCATTAATTTCAGCTTTTTATTTATTAGGCCTTGAAAATGGGTAGAGTTGCCCGAAACGTCGGCTGCAGCCAAATATAATGACTTTCTTGCTCTACGTCTTCGTTTTTATCCTAAATGTATATATATATATACACACACACACACACACACACACAATCGTGTGTATAATATATATATATATATATATACTCGTATATATATATGTGTATATATATATATAATTAAGGGACATTCGTTCTCACAAAGAACCTTCAATGACACAAACATGGATTCGACTTAACCATAGAAATGGTAGGTCGCATGGTTGTGAAACTGAAAAAATAGAAAGCAAAAAATCGAAATTCTATCAAAACTCGCATCAGGCGACTTTCGTTCCTCATTTAAAAATGAACATTCGAATTATAAAGATTATATAGGAATTATTCATTGTTTATTTTTGCACACACACACATACATATATAAATATATATATATATATATATACACTCGTGTGTGTGTGTGTGTATGTATATATATATATATATACACTCGCATATATATATATGAACACACAATCATATACAATATATATATATATATATATATATATATATATACTCGTATATATATACACACACACTCATATATGTATATATATATATATGATCGGCATTCAAGGTATGGAAAATGTGAAGGGAATTAAGCTACTTTATGACGTCATAGTTATTCAAGTTTTGCCATACGTCAATTAATAATTAATACGCCATAGTTATTTAATTTGTACGTACAGTACGTGTCATTATTGGGAGAAATTAGAAGAGATGAATTAGAGAAATACAGTAATGAATAAAGAAGTACAAACAAGGGTTCCAATAATGCCATATGCAATATGTATGCATAATCTAATAAAATTTAGGGATGAGGGTTAGATGCAAGAAAACAATAATTAATTATCATAAAAATGGAAAATGGAGATATGGGTAATATTGTGATGGAAATGATAAACGATCTAAACCGTCAATTGTCTTGCTTGTATTTCTATATAATCTTTATATTCAAATATTCATTTTTACATAAGAACCAAAATCGCCAAACCTGAGTTTGAATAAATTTTTTTTTTATGCTTTCTTTTTTTGCAGTATGACAACCATGCGACCTACCATTTCTATGGTTAAGTCGTATCTATGTTTGTGTCATTGGAGGTTCGTTGTGAGAAGCGAATGTCCCTTAATTTCATTCCCTTAAAGTACAAACAAGACAATCGACGGTTTAGATCGTTTAACATTTCCATCACAATATTATCAATATCTCCATTTTCCATTTATTATAGACTTTATGATAATTAGTTATTGTTGTCTTGTATCTAACCCTCATCCCTAAAGTTTATTAGATTATGCATGCACATTAAATGTGGCATGATTTGAACCCTTGTTTGTACTTCTTTATTCATTTACTTAATTCTTCCTGAAATGTACCCAATTCCTTAATATTTACTGTATACTCGTGTAAGAATATATATTTAATTAATAGTTTCACTCACTCTTTGTACCATGGCTATAAACCTTTCATTACTATATTGCTCTAATTCATCTCTTCTAAATTCTCCCAATAATGACTTGTACTGTACGTACGAATTAAATAACTAGGGCGTATTAATTATGAATTGACGTATGCCATAATTTAGAAAACTATGACCTCATAAAGTAAATTAATCCTCTTCACGTTTTCCATAACTTGAAATCTGAATCACTTGTTTAGTATGTGGATATCTTTCGTAGTCTTTAATAATAAAAAAACTTCATTCTCTATAAGTCATTATTTATATGTTGTGTCCTGTCTGGTGTTATGTAGTATAAATATTATTATTCGACCATATTCATCCATACGTCTATAACTTATCTTGACCTTATCCTTTATTAATTTTATTACTTATTCATTCATCTACCTATTGTCTATTTATGCCCTATCAACCTATCAGTCCATGTTTACTCGTGTCTATATTACGCACACAACCTATTTTGTTACGTACCGATATGTGTACAATACTTTGTAGGAATGTACGTATATGATCATGATTACGTACATGTAAGTGCGTTCACATGTATTCCTCTCACTTTTTCTTTTATTTATTTCATTCCTCGCTAGATATTCTTTCATGCTGACGGAAGTGTTCGAATTCTGATGACGAGGCAAAAACGAGAGCTTCTGAGGTGAAAATCTCCTCTTGCTTGCTTCAAATCATAAAACATTATTTTGTGTTTCATATTATATGTTATATATATATATGTGTGTATGTATAATTGTATATATATATATATATATATATATATTATATATATATATATATACCGTATGTGCCTATGTACAGGGTGGGCGAGAAGTCACCGTACACCAGCACCCGAAATCAATTTGAGTTTACACAGCACAGCACAGCACACACTACTATGTACAATGGCAGTCTGGCAACAGTGTCGAATGGCAATCTGGCAACAGTGTCGAAGATAGTGCGTACGTGACAGCCGTACCCATGGAATTTAGTTGTGGTGTTGTCGGTATGGTTGACACAAGCAGTTACTCTGTTGAGGAGCGGTTGGTGGCAAGTGTGTGGGTGCATGAGAGACCGCACACGGCAAACAATGACGCAGGTGATGGCTGTGTTTCGGGAACGGTTTAATAAGGCTCCATCACGAAGAGCGACACTGCTGGATTGGGAAAAACGTGCGTTCGCTCTTGGAAGCGTTAAAGAAGGCCGCGGAGTGGGAGAAAGACAACGCGCTTGGAAACATGTGCAGCGATTGCCGCTTCCATTGAACGTTCCCCAATTAAGTCGACGCGGAAACGATCATCAGAGCTTGGTCTGCCACGGTCAACGATGCGAGACCACATGAAGAAAGACCTGAAAGTGAGGCCGTATCGCCCAACTTTCGTGAATGAACTGTCAGATGCCGACATCGATCGGCGTTATGAATCATGTCGTGCTCTGTTGGACACATTCCCAAGTGCAGTATCCCGCTCAAAGGTTCTTTTCAGCGATGAATGTGCCATCTATCGCAATTCGCGCGACAGAAATGTGGTGTTCTAGTCAAAAGAGAATCCCCATTTCACGCAGGAGGTGGAACATAATCCACCGCATGTGATGATATGGGCGGATATGACATCAGGTCATTTGTTTGGACCTTACTTTTTCGATGGATCCGTGAACGCGGCATCTTATTCGGCAATGTTGGAGACGTGGCTCATACCTCAGCTCAGAGATAGGGGACTCATGGATGACGTGTGGCTGCAGCACGATGGGGCACCCGCACACTTTGCTCTTTCTGTGCGCGACGTTTTGAACGAACATTTTGCAGGCCGCTGGATTGGCCGTGGTTCACCGACATCTCCGGCACCATTACCATGGCCACCACGTAGTCCTGACCTTACCACCCCAGACAATTCGTTGTGGGGTATTATCAAGGGAGTAGAGGCTGCGCGTCGCTACAACACCAACGAAGAGTTGCGCAGAGCTGTGGAAGACGCCTTTCGCACCATTACTCCACAAATGCTCCGACGCATGCCACAGAGGACATGGAGTCGCACCCGCTTGTGTGTCCAGCATCAAGTTGCACATACGGATCCACTGGACATGTAACCACGAAGTACGACGGTGATTCAGATTAATTATGATTGCACATTGGTTGGTGTACGGTGACTTCTCGCCCACCCTGTACATCCTAATTGTCTATAAATATGTAACACTGTAAAAAAATATAGTTAACTGTTTAATTGTAATTAACTGTAATAATTTATAATGTAACTGATGTACTGTAATGAAACTATATTTAACGATAATAATTTAATATAATGTAATTAATGTACTTTAATGAAACTGTAATTAACGATAATAAGTGAATGTGAATTAATTTGTAATTATAATCATAGTTACAGTAAACCAAAATTACAATGTACTCAATGTACGACCCGGCATCATGTCGCCTTTTAGGAATGTATACTCGGCGATAGTGATATTCTATTTTTTATTATTATTATTTTTCGTTGGGATAAATTTTTCATTAACTTCTTATTTCGCCAAATAAATAGTGGCTTGTTCTTTTTAAAATTTTTTAATCATTTTTAGATTGAGCTTAATAATAAACTTTTAATTTTTGCTCATATGCATATCTTAGTAGAAAGATGCATGCATATTTCTACTTCTAATTAACTCGGCGGATCAGGAAGACATCAGATCTTAAAATACGCGGTTGAAGATAAAAATATGGCTTCCTCTTCTGATATCCTGTTTATCTGTTGAACCACTGTCACAGCAAAAAAATTACTATATTTTCAAATATTGTTCAAAAATAATACAGCCTTTTCAACATTTAATAATAATGATGTTAGCAGATTATGGGTATATAAACCACACAAAATTTCTTCCATGTTCATTCTGACTATTCTGACTAGACTGATCTAAATTAGCGGCTGAAGTATTAACTGTAGCATTTTAGCAGTAAATTACAGTAAGAAAAAGTCTTTATTTTCTCCTTCCAGCCGTGCTCTCTTCAGAGAACTTTGTCATTAAAATCTCCCGATACGTTACAAGAAGAATCAGGGAACCCTCAGAGAATTTAATAAGCCTCCCAGAATCCTCCGAGCCACTATAGAAGAACTCGGAGAGTAGTATCGAAGAAAACTACTGCGGGTAACAAATCCGTTGTTGCCTCCAAACCAGAACCCCCGTCGGCTTCGAACCAACCAAGGCCATAGACGGAGGAGTGAACAATTGGCGACCTTGCCAGGATTCTTCCAGTCTTGCAGACCCTGGAAATATAAGAAACTGGCGACTCTGCAATTAGGATTCTTCCAGTCTTCCAGACCCTGGAAATAGAATAACTAGCGACCCCTGCTTCAAGATTTTTCCAGTCTTCCAGACCGTGGAAATAGAACAAAGTGGCGACTCTGCCACAGGAATCTTCAAGTCTTCCAGACCCTGTTAATAGAACAACTGGCGACCTCTGCTTACAAGATTCTTCCAGTCTTCCAGACCCTGGAACTAGAACCAACATCCAGTCGACCGGCGTGTCACGACTTCCTGTTCGTCACAGCCACCCTTGAACCGGTGTGTCACGACTTCAAGTTCTCCACGACCATTCTTCATCCAGGAACAAGTAGCGAGCAAGACACGTCTTCAGGGCACGTCTCTAAGGATGTCTCCTTAGGAATCTTGTTAAGTACAAAGCTTTTTTTTTAAAGTAATCTCTAAACATCTGAGAAGTCAGTAATATTAATAATTAATAATTAGTATCAAGCCAGAAGTAACAAAAAACAGTGAACATTCCATACACCAGTGATATATTTCTTTTTATTGAAACCGAGTTATTTTCACTATTATGTTTAGTATAGAATAATTTTATTTAATGTACCAAACATAATATTACCGTACCTTCACGTACATTCGAGTGAAATATTATTTACATTTTTTTATTTTTGTTTACAATTTTTTTAAATTATTGAATTGAATTGACTTGAAATTATTGTGCAATTATTGTGCATTATTATAATGCGCAAATTGTGCATTATTTGTGTATTTCTTGGATAGAGAAAGAGAGAGTTTATAGTTTTGAGACACTTGATAGCAGTTCAAGTCAGTAGGTTGCATCCAGAGGGACAACCGCCCCAGAGATTTATAGAAATACTTGATAGCAGTTCAAGTCAGTAGGTTGCACCCAGAGGGACAACCTCCCCAGAGATTTATAGAAATACTTGATAGTAGTTCAAGTGCAGTCAATTTCAGTTTTCAGTCAGTTTTCAGTCAATTTCAAGTCAGTCGGTTGCATCCAGAGGGACAACCGCCCCAGAGAATAATAGACTTCACTTGATAGCAGTTCAAGTTCGAGTCAGTTTTAGTTTCAGTCAGTTTCAGTTTCAAGTCAGTTGTAGTCAGTTACAATTCAGTTGTAGCCAGTTCCAAGTCAGTTATAGATAGTCCCAAGTCAGTTGTAGTCAGTCCCAAGTCAGTTGTAGTCAGTTTCAAGTCAGTTGTAGTCAGTTTCAAGTCAGTCAGTTTCAAGTTCAAGTCAGTTTCAAGTCAAGTTCAAGTCAGTTTCAAGTCAAGTTCAAGTCAGTTTCAAGTCAAGTTTAAGTCAGTTTCAAGTCAAGTTTAAGTCAGTTTCAAGTCAGTTCAGTACAGTCAATTTAATTCAACCTTTTCTTGCTGTAAAAGAGAATTTAATTCAACCTTTTCTTGCTGTAAAAGAGAATTTAATTCAACCTGAATTTAAGAGAATTTAAGAAAATTTAATTTAAGAGAATTTAAGAGAATTTAATTCAACCTGAATTGACAGGTTTGTCTCTTTAATTCAACCTTCTTTGTCTCTTTTTGCATGAAGTAAATGCGTATATGAATATATTTTACTATTGTAACCAAAACAGTTTTTACAAATGTTTGTAACAACATTGATTATTATTGAGATGTAAATGATGACAGTAATAGTGTAGTAACTAATCGATCATGTTCCAATGACTTTTTAAATTACTATGGGGAGGAACATGCCGTCCCTCCGTTTTGTTTGAACTCCTTTAATTTGTGTTCTGAGCAGTGTGACGAGCAATCTTTTTCTAAAGAGCAAAGTGCTCACGAAAAGGCGTATTGTCAATTTCAGATATACTCGATTCCCCAGAATGCAGTATTCCAAATAATATTTTTTTTCCCAATACCCCAACCCCACGTGAAACCAGTGTCAACCAGGGAAATGGTTCAACCATGGTTGACTCTACTTTGACTCCACTCAAACCACAATTTAACCATCTGTTTCCTTTCACCCAGGTTGGTCCAGAAGCCAACCAGGAACCCCTTTTGGTACTGCGGAACATTTCTCAGTATCATAACGTGATCATTCCAACGATCATTCTCGTTTTCCTTCCCTCCTACTTTGCTGATTTTTCCCTTTCGCTTTTCCTGGAGCCTCTTCTGAAACCACTAAAAGTTATTCTTCTTAATCCCGATAAGGCACCTCCTTTTTGAGTGAACAAGGCTCGCATGGTCAGTCCACTGTTTTCCGGGCATGTTGCGAATCCCCTGTAACCGTATGACCCGCATGCCCTATCGTATGACCACCTAACCATGCACCTAATTTATCCTGCTCTGTATGTTCGTGAAATTTACCCGTATGACCGCACATTCCCTAAATTTAGGTTAAGTTGTGTTTTTTTATTTTTAAGAATATTGTATGGAACCTATAACCCCATGTTCAGTTCATTAAAATGCATAATTGATTTCTATTTTTAATTTTTGTATTCTTCATTTTCTTTATTCAATTAATCGTGAGTAATTGCCGTTAAATTGTTATTATACCATTTGTAAGGTATCAAACAAAATTATAGCAAATTTTGACACTCTATACCAGAACACCATTTTTCCCCCTGTTAATAATTTTGTTACACCATTCTCATATTACAAATTACATAATTGTACTCTCCCCATGAATTTCACTAAACCCTGTTATCACCTATGCCCCGTCAAATCGTCAAATAAAATTTAATTATCGTACAGATACTCCTTGTTAATATTAATGGTGATATACTGTTACTATATGGCTATGAATGTCATTGGTCGAATACATTACCACTAATGCTACCTGTATTAGAATTTAATAATAATTCACTTAAACTAAAAGGATTTTATAACCCTACTCCCATTTTAAATTATTATACACTATTTTTGAACTTTGTTATTTCGAAAACCTTCCGAATCCATACACATACACACGCCCTGTATGCACACTATATATACTATATACACACACCTCTTATTCTAAAATCATTGGATATCACGATAAACTTTATTTAATTGCGTGTAAGTGCTAACTATGATATTTACTCTAGATTATTTAAATTTATTTAATCGTAATAATTGTTGCTTAATATATATAATCTTGTTCATGCATTTATTAAGTTATTTTAACCAACCTCTAAGCTAATCTGTACCTAATACACATAAGTACACACTTGACCACAGGTCTATACATCGTCCATTACGTAATTCTATCTTTCTTCTCCTTGTATATTCTTAATGGTTAACAACATCTAAGTATCTAAAACTGTAACTAAATAAATTTTAATGTTTTTACTGAATTAATTTTACTTTCTTTCAAATAAATTTTAATATTATACTGTTCAACTTATTCGTACTTGCAATAAGTTTACATTTCTGCGATCATTCTCCCACTGCTGAAGACTATCCAACAATAAAATTTAATTCGAATTTTACCTACACTAGTCCATCAAATTAGTTTATTAAATATACGATCAAGGTAACTTTGGAAATTCCTGAACCTTAAAATTTAAATTTCCCGTTTACCTACTATTCATTAGGTATGTATTTTTTTCCACAGGAAAATATTTTTTTTTTAAATTTAACAATATCATTGGTTGTCTAACTTAAATGGTTGTCTAAAATTAGATTTGATTATTGTGCATTGTACTTAAACACACCAACTCACGTTTGAATTAGTTAGGATATTATATTATTGTATTAATATCATTCTAGAGGAGAGAGCCCTGTAAAAATGAACAATGAATAATTCCTATATAATCTTTATATTCAAATATTCATTTTTACATAAGGACCAAAATCGCCTAACGCGACTTTGGATAAATTTTTTATTTTTGCTTTCTATTTTTGTAGTATGACAACCATGCGACCTACCATTTCTATGGTTAAGTCGTATCCATGTTTGTGTTATTGGAGGTTCGTTGTGAGAAGCGAATGTCCCTTAAAGTACAAACAAGACAATCGACGGTTTAGGTCGTTTAACATTTCCATCACAATATTACCCATACCTCCATTTTCCATTTATTATAGACTTTATGATAATTAATTATTGTTGTCTTGCATCTAACCCTCATCCCTAAAGTTTATTAGATTAGGCATGCACATTGAATGTGGCATGATTTAAACCCTTGTTTGTACTTCTTTATTCATTTAATTAATTCTTTGTCAAATGTACCCAATTCCTTAATATTTACCGTATACTCGTATAAGTATATATATTTAATTAATAGTTTCACTCACTCTTTGTACCATGGCTATAAACCTTTCATTACTATATTGCTCTAATTCATCTCTTCTCAATTCTCTAATTCGTTTCTTCTAATTTCTCCCAATAATGACTTGTACTGTAGGTACGAATTGAATAACTATGGCGTATTAATTATGAATTAAAGTATTGCATAATTTGATAAAATATGACGTCACAAATTAACTTAATTCTCTTCACATTTTCCATACCTTGAATACTGAATCACGTGTTTAGTATGTGGATATCTTTCGTATTCAATGTGTGATAAATTCCTTAACATCATATTATTATTCGAGCCTCTTCATCCATATGTCCATATCTTTTCTTGGCCGTTATCTTCTATTAACTTCATTAATTATTCATTCACCGACCTACCTATTGTCTACCTATTGTCTACTTATGCCGTATCAACCTATCAGTCCATGTTACTCGTGTCCGTCTAAGTTACGCTCACAACCTATATGTATAATACTTATGCACTCATACATGCCCATTGATAGTCATGATCATGATTACGTACATGTAAATACGGCCACGTGTATTCTTTTTATTTCTTTTTTTTAATTATTTTATTTCTCGCAATAGACTCGTAAATGTTTATGCAAGTACTCGGATTCCGCTGAAAACTGCAAAAACGAGAGCTTCTGAGATGAACACCTTCTCTCTTTGCTTTCTTCGAATTTATGAAACATTATGTGTGTTGTTTTATATATAGATATACTGTATGTGCCCATGTACTTTGTGTTATACTCCTAACATCCTAATTATCTATAAATATGAAACACTCTAAAACTATGTTAACTGTTTAATTGTAATTAACTGTAATAATTTAATATTATGTAATTAATGTACCTTAATGAAACTGTAATTAACGATAATAAGTGAATGTGAATTAATTAGTAATAATCATAGTTGTAACAAAGCAAAATTACAATGTATTCAGTGATGTACTTCGGATTGTACTCAATGTACTACTCCGACATGTATACTCGGCGAAACGATTATTATTATTTTTTTGTTATTTATTTTTTCGTTTTCTTTTGGAATCTTTCAAAATTTTGATGAGTTTAAATTATACTTAATATCCAAGAACTGGTTAGATCTCCTGTTAAAAGGGGGAACTTAACCTTCAACTACACTCCCCCAAAATTTAGACTTATTTAATTCTTGCTTTGTAAATTCAATCACTCCTGAGCCATGGTCAAAAGAGGTCGAACCTCTTCCCCTGTAAATTCAGAAGTAGACGAGAGGCTGAGCACAACCTGCACATTTTAGCAGTATTACAGTAAGAAAAGTTTGTCTTTATCTTCTCCTTCGAGCCGTGCTCTCTTCAGAGAACTCAGTCAAAAAGTTGAGAAAAATAATTTCCTGATACGTTATAAGAAGAATCGGACAACCGTCAGATAATTTAGTAATTTTTCCCAGAATCCTCCGAATCAGTATAGAAGAACTCGGAGAGTAGTATAGAAGAAACAACTGCGAGTAACAAATCCGTTGCTGCCTCCTAACCAGAACTCCCGTCGACGTCGAACCAACTAAAGAGAGAGAAGAGGGGGTTAACATATATATATATAATTTTATATATATGTATGTATATATGTGTGTATATATATACATACTGTATATACTGTATACACACACATATATACATATATATACACATACATATACATACATGTATATATACATATACACATATATATATATATACCTTGGTTGAATGGTTTGTTCTTAGGGAAGCGTAGCTTAGCGAGGAATAGGAGGACGAAAAGATGGTACATGTTTATTAACAGACGTTTCGGAAAAATTCAATTTCCATCATCAGTGCTAAAAAGTTTAAAAACAAATAGAAATAAATAAGTATAATAAATAAAAACGAACAATAAATTAAAATGGCGCAACAATTAGCGAGAATTAATAGTAAGTTACAATATATTAAATTAAAAGATTAAAAATTAAATGATATAAAGTATAAAAGTATGGACAATAAGTAAAATATAAAACGGTTTAGGTAAAACAGAATTCAAGGGTTTCTTACCAGATTGTTAATGTAATGGGAGACTAATTATACAGAAGATTGGGAATGGTTGCCTCTTGAAAGAATTCCATATTTTCCTATTCCTCGCTATATATATATACATACATATATATATATATATATAGATTATATATATATATATATACATACATATATATATATACATACATACATACAGATATATATACACACATACATACATACATATATATATACACATACATACATATATATATATATACACACACACATACATATATATATATATATACATATATAATATATATATATACATACACACATACATACATATATATATACATACATACATATATATATATATACACATACATACATATATATATACACATACATATATATATATATACACACACATACATGTTAACCCCTCCGTCTATGGACCTGGGTTGGTTCGAAGTCGACAGGGGTTCTGGTTAGGAGGCAGCAACGGATCTGTTACTTGCAGTAGTTTCTTCTATACTACTCTCCGCGTTCTTCTTTAGTGGCTCGGAGGATTCTGAGAGGCTTATTAAATTCTTTGAGGTTTCTCCCCGATTCTTCTTGTAACTTATCGGGAGATTCTAATGATTAAGTTTTCTGAAGATTGCACGGCTCGAAGGAGAAGATAAAGACTTTTTATTACTCTGTTTTACTCCTAAACTGTTACAGGTAATGCTCAGCCTCGTAGTTGGAATCAGAATGAACATGGAAGGAATTATTGGGGTTTATATACCCCGAATCTACTAACATCATCATTATTAAATGTTGAATAGGCTGTATTATTTTGCACAATAGTTAAAAATAAAGTAAATCTTTTAGCTGTGGTAATGTTTAAATGAATAAACAAGATATTTGAGATGAAGCCATATTTTTATCTTAAACCGCGTATTTTCAGATCTGATGTTATCATGATCTGCCAAGTTAACTAAAAGTGGAAATTGAACTATGCATCTTTACACGAAAATATACGAGTAAAAATTAAAGGTTTAAGATTTACAATTAAATGCTTAGGCAAGACATGACTTCATCTTTTATAACACTGATTTAAGAAATTAAAAAAAAAAGAGCAAGTCATCAATTATTTGGCAAAGTAGAAAGCACATCAAAATTTATCCCAACGGAAAAATAATAATATCGCCGAGTGTACATTCCTAAATGGCGACATAATGTCGTGTCGGACATTTAGTACAATCTAAGTACATCACTGAGTACGGTGTATTTTTGGTTTATTACAATTATGATTAATTTACATTCGCTTATTATCGTTAATTATCGTTATTAAAATATATTAATTATTTGATATTTAATTATTATTGTTACTTAAAGTACATTAATTTCATTTAAATTATTATCATTAATTACAGTTTTATTTTAAAGTATGGTGCATCAATTACATTATTAAGTACATTAGTCACTTGAAATTCTTACAGTTTTTATATTTATATATGGTTATTAGTACAACACAGAGTACATGGGCACATACGGTATATATTTATATATACATAACACACATGATTTAACATAACCATGATAATGTGTTATAAATTAGAATTAGAGCGAGAGGAGATTTTTCGTTTTCAGATGTTCAATTTATGCTGTGATCATCGAATTGCGTACACTTGCATACGTATTTTCGAGTTCATTGCAAGAGGTGAACGCACTTACAGTAAAAGGAAGAGTAAAAAGAATACATGTGAACGTACTTACATGTGTAAAAAATGAACAATGAATAATCCATATTCATTTTTACATAAGAACCAAAATCGCTTAACGCGAGTTTGGATAATAATTTTACTTGTAGCTTCCTATTTTTGTTCGTGTCACAACCCTACGATCTACCATATCTATGGTTTAGTCGTATCCATTTTCCATTTTTCATTTGTTGTAGAATTTATTATAATTAATTATGATTGTCTTGCATCTCACCCTCGTCCCTAGATTATGCATACACATTGCATATAACAGGATTGGAATCCGTAGTTGTACTTCTTAGTCATTACTACCCACTCTTTGTCTCTAATTCGTTCTTGTAAATCTTCCTAATAATGATTTGTACTATACGTACAAATTCAATAACTATGACGTCACATTTTTCCGTCATTAATTTCCCTTCATCATATATCTAGTATTCAATGTATGAAAATTCTTTATCATCATCATAATAAAAACTGTACACTCTATAGAAGTCATTATTTATATGTTATGTAGTATAAATATAACTATTATTCAACCATATACCCGCCCCCATACGTCCATATCTTATCTTGATCATTATCGTATGTCAATTTTATTAAATATTCATTTTTTCTCGTGAAATGCAAAACTTCATGTCTTCGTTCGAAAACGCAAAAATACGTTCTCGTATTATTTTTTCATTTTTTATTTTTTTTTTTTAAGTGCGTTCACCCCTCCCAAGATATTCGAAAATGCTTAGTGTTATCAAATTCCGCTCACTACGACAGAATCGAACGCTTCTAAGATAAATACCTCCGTTCGCTCTGATTTCAAATTTATAACATTTATAACATATTATTTCGTAAATAAATTATCTCGTATGTGCTCATGTACTTGTTGTACTAATAACCATCTAGTATAACCATCTAGTATAACCATAGTATAACCATATAAAATATATAAAAACACTAAGAATGCTAAACGACGTAATGTACTTTAATGAAACTGTAATTAATAATAACTTGTAATGTACTTCAATGAAACTGTAATTAAATGTAATGATTTAATTTATAATGTAAGAATGTACTTTAATAGAACTGTAATGGACAATCATAAGCGAATGTGAAGTAATCCATAATTGTAATCGTAATTGTAATGAACCAAAATTAATACGTACTCAGTCGTGTACTTAATTGTACTTATGTGTACTATTACGAAATGATATCGCCTTCATAAATGTAGACTCGGCGAAAAATACAAATTAGTTTTATTTTTATTTTTTTAAATTTTATTTGCAATCTTTCAAACATCTGATCATGTGTTTAAAAGGGGGTAACTTATCCTTCGACTGTCTTCCCCCAAACATTTAGGTTTATATTATACATGTATTTGTAAAATTACGGCACTTCATTACGTCACTTCTTCATAGCGGTACTTCATTATAGCACTTCATTAGGACTCCTTTGTTAGCAGCCTCGCTGCGAGGAGGGGGCAGAGGCTCCTTGCCTCCTTAACTTTTTAGATTCCGGCCTGAGCCATGGTCGAAAGAGGTCGAACCTCTACCCCTGTAAATTCAGAGCACTACCTATACATTTTTAGAAGTAAATTACAGTAAGAGAAACTTTTTATTTTTCCCTTCGAGCCGTGCTCTCTTCAGAAGAACTTAGTCAGTTAAGTCGACAAGTTATAAAAGAAAAGTCGATAATTTTAGTATCAGAGAAAGTATCAGAGAAAGTATCAGAGTATTATAGAAAGAGAAGAATTAAAAATTGGCGACCCTTTGCCCAAATTAAGAGACAACACACGCACCATAGAAGATATTGGCATAACAGTCTGGCGAGTCTGTAGCCAAGAGTTTAACCAGAGGCGACCGAAAAGAATTAGAATGTTATAGAAGAAATATCCCTTGCTGCCTCCTAACCAGAACCCCCCGTCGATTCCGAACCGACTCAGGGCCATAGACGGAGGGGTTAACACATGTAAGGTAATTATGTACGTCCTCAGTGGACATGTACGAATGCATAAGTTTTGTACACATATTGGTACGTAACATAATAGGTTGTGTGCGTAATAGAGACACACGTAAAAATGAATATTTAATAAAATTGATATACGATAATGTTCAAGAATTTACCATACATTGAACACGAAAGATGTCCAAATACTAAACACGTGATTCAGTGTTCAAGGTATGGAACCGTGAAGGAAGTTTGTTATTTTATGACGTCATAATGTATAAGTCATTAATGGGAGGATTTAAAAGAAACGAATTAGAGACAGAGAGTGGGTATCAAGGACTAAGACGTACAACTACGGGTTCCAATCCTGTTATATGCAATCTGTATGCATAATCTAGGGACGAGGGTGAGATGCAAGACAACCATAATTAATTATAATAAATTCTATAACAAATGAAAATGGAAAAATGGATACGACTAAACCGTAGAAATGGTAGATCGTAGGGTTGTGACACAAACAAAAAGAGAAAGCAACAAATAAATTTTTTAGCAAAAATCGCATCAGGCGACTTTGGCTCCTCATGTAAAAATGAATATTAATTATTACTCATTGTTCATTTTTGCATACATACATATATATATACACAAACATACATATATATACATACACATATATATATATATATATATATATATGTATGTAAAAATGAACCATAAATAATTCCCATATTCCTATATTATCTTATCCTTCATGTAATTCTTGTATTCATTTATATAGTCTCTGTATCCATTGTAAGAAAATGTATCCATTTTAAAAATTCATGTATTATATGGTTCATGTATAATCTTATATATTTAACTTTATATAATGCCTATACTCATATGTATGTAAGTGTGTGTATTCATTTTTACATAAGGACCAAAATCGCCCAACGCGAGTTTGGATAAAATATTTGATTCACTTTCTACTTTGCTAAATAATTGGTGACCTGTTGTTTTTTAAAATCTCATAATCATTTTTTTAGATTTCGCTTAATAAGGAATCCTGTTAAGCTTTGCAATGTTCACATTTTGTATACACTCTCTTTCGTTATAAACAATGAGATCATGTCTTGCCTAAGCATTAAAATTGTACATCTTAAACCTTAAAATTTCACTCATATGCATATTTAGTGTAAAGATGCATAGTCCGATTTCCACTTTTAGTTAACTTGGCAGATCATGATAACATCAGATCTGAAAAGTCGCGGTTTAAGATAAAAAATATGGTTTCGTCTTCAAATATTTTGTTTACTCGTTCAAGCCTTACCACAGCTAAAAAATTTACTTATTTTCAAATATTGTGCAAAAATAATACAGCCTTCTTAGCATTTAATAAAATAATGTTAGCAGTTTTTGGGTATATAAACCATTCAAATTAATCCATTGTAATTCAGAAGCTAATTCAGAGGCTGAGCACTACCTGTATCTTTTAGCAGTAAATTTACAGTGAAGAAACTTTTTATTGTCCCCTTCGAGCCCTGCTCTCTTCAGAAAAACTTAGAAAACTTTCGGAAACGCTATAAGAAGAATCCGGAACCTTCAGCATTTAGATTGCAAATCTACCAGAGTCCTCCGAGCCACTATAGAAGAACTCGGAGAGTAATATAGAAGAAAAACCACTTCAAGGCACCTATCCGTTGCTTCCCTCCTAAACCAGAACCCCCGTCAATCCGAACCACCACAGGGCCATAGACGGAGGGGTTAACATATACATACATAATATATATATATATACACACATATATATAATTATAGACATATATATATATATATATATATATATATTATACAGTGGAACCTTGCTTAACGAGCATAATTCGTTCCCGAATTGTGCTCGTTATGCAA
>JAJOZX010001752.1:30000-115000 GCA_023014485.1 Bathynomus jamesi | reverse complement strand
TAGACTTCTTCATATCAGCACCTCATTAGGAGGGGGCAGAAGCCCCTTGCCTCCTTAACTTAAGTATTTTTAGATTCCGGCCTGAGCCATGGTCGAAAGAGGTCGAACCTCTACCCCTTGTAATTCAGAGTACCAACTGTAATTTTTAAGAAGTAAACCACACTTTAAGAAGTTTTTATCTTTTTCCTTCGAGCCGTGCTCGCTTCAGAACTTAGTCAGAAAAGTCGATAATTATAAAAAGAGAAGAATTAATAAGCAGAAAGAAAAGAATTAACAGAGTGTCGACCCCCTAAGGCGACCGAAAAGAATTATAGAAAAGTATAAAGAAGAAGCATCCGTTGCAGCCTCCTAACTAGAACCCCCTTCGAATCCGAACCGACAAAGGGCCATAAGGGGGGGTTAACATATATATGTGTGTGATATATATATATATGTATATATATATCGTGTTATATAAAATATATATATATACACACAATTATATATATATATATAATATATATCGTGTATATATATTATATATATATATACACAAGTGTATATATAAATATATACAAGAATATATATATATATTAGGGTGTCTCAAATATACGAATCGAGGATTTCGGGTCGGGGCGACGCTTGCCCGTATTACACCTTTATAAAGGATTGTTATCACAAAATTTGACAGCTGTAGGAGGATTTTTAGGGGTCACTCAAGTTCGCCACTTCTGTTTCACTTATACAAGATTTTCTTCTCTTTCGCAGGTGATGGTTAATAGAGCAGGAAACCAGTTGTGGTTGCTGGACAAGGCCCCAATTGCAGCGATTGTTTGTCCACGACTTCCATCGAAGGACCAATGCCTGCTCCTTTACTTCCACACCACCAAGACCAAGAGGGAAGGAAGACCAAATCGGAGAGCATTCGCCTGGTGGTGGAAACCATCTGGCCCATCTGGGAGAAGGCCAACATACCAACTACCACCAAGAAGTACGCAGGGGAGAAGCTGGCGAAGTTGATCGATACCTACGACGCACTCAAGAAGAACAGGACAAAGCCGCAAGAGGGTTACCGGTACAAGGAGGGGATGTTCAAGTCGGATTTGGAAGACGTGTTTGACGTGGCTCACTCCTCCGCGCTATCCTCCTCCAAGGTCCCTCAGGAGGACAAGGATTTTCTCACCTCGCAGAGGGAAGACAGGATGTCGTCAAGTCTTGCGGGGGTGGACCAGAAGACAGCGAAGAAGAAAGCTGTGAAGCGGAAGAGGGATCTTGCAGCCACGGCTAGGAAGAGTAAATGGGATGCTGGGGTGACACAGCTCATGGAGGTAGCGATCTTGGAGGTGGATGGTAGCAGCACTGAAATGAACACGGAAGACGAGGATAATGACGACGAGACGTACCAAGCGCCCAGCACCAGCAAGGCCCAGACTCAAAAGAAAAGGCGAATGAATGCCCTCACGGACCCGAATCTCATCGCTGCTTGGGATCGCGACAACATGTCCGTGAGACAAGCAACGTCGTCCTTTGCAGCAGCAGCTCAGAGTTTGGGTCATGACCTGGATGACCTGGAAATCTCGCCAGCAACTGTTCATTAGGGCGGATCGAAAATGAGGTTTTTAAACGTTTTTTCGAAATTCAAATATGGCTAGTGCGGAAAATATGTGGGTGCTATAGATAATGACTGTGCATAAATATTAGTCCTGCGAAATTATACCTTCAGGTGCCACAAAGCCGTCGAAAAAAGTGAAATATAATGATTTTCTTATATTCTGCATTAGTACAATAAATGAAACTTACTTGTATTATTATATATTAAGTGTTCCAATTACCAAAATAGTTACTGAATTACGCAGCTCTTAGTTTATTTAGATCAATGTTCTTTTGATTAATGATCTAAATAATCCAGAACTCACAACGAGGAGGTGGCTGCGTGTCGAGCTCCACCCATGCCCTCCCAACCACCCATCCTTGCGCATGTTTTTTTCTATTAACGTTTTATTTAAACTTTATATTCAGCTTTACTTTCGAATGATGGCATTTTTTTACGTGACTGAAGTGTTGATCTTATGAAGCCATCTCGCGCGTTCAATCCAAATACTTTTGATGATGCTTCAGTCACTAATTTTACTATTCCTTCTACTACTTGTGTATGACAAGGGAATTTCTCGAATGGAGGGGTACTCTTGTTTTCTATGAATTCTTCAATCTCATTTTCTGTCAGGTGTCTTGTCACAGGTGGTTCAGTGACAATGCATTTTTGCCAATTAATTAAATCAGTATAATCAGTAGCTTCAAATTGAATAACAGGTACTGTGAAACGCCTCACAACTTTTTCCTTGTTTGTTTGCCTTGCTTTCTTTATTCGCCTCCACGCTAATTCTCTTATGGCGCTGCGGTCATCATGAATCATTGATGCTAGAATATTTTCTGGATTTGCAAAAAATGCATTTCTTTGTATGACAGGGTCTACAATATCCTTTACTTCGTCATTCAGTGTTCTTGTTAGTTCAATAGTTTTGAAAACATGTTTTGAGCCATTGACAAAAGACGTACTTTGCTTAATAGAAAACCACATTGGGATGTAGACCTTCATTATAAAAGAAGCAATGTTCATGAGGTTCTCAGATGGACTTACAGTTGAAACGTATAGACGAAGCAAACGATTTGCTGTAGTCAGCCATCGTGAATGTGCCATTTTGCCTGGACTACGATGAGCAAGATCTGGAGAGCAATATCCCTTTGTTATGGCCTGATGAATATCAATTAGATATTTTTGGTCGGTGCTAAGATCTTCACAGTCTACAGTTGGTTCCTCAGCATCAATCCTTTCAAACTCGACAATAGGAAGACTCTCACAGTTCTCTAATTCCCTGCCAATAGGACCGGTGAATCCGCGGGGGCCAGATGTTTTTCCATCCAGCTTTGCAACTAAATGGCGTAATGGCAATTCATTGGCATGGAGCTGGCACACTAAATGTTGAACTGGCTTCTTCAGCTTCAATTCTATAAGCCTTATAACGCCTTCCTTTTCTCCAGTGTTGACTGCTGCACCATCGCATCCAATGGCAACAAGGTTTTCCAGGTTCATGTCATTATTTCCAATATACTCAAACATTCCTTTACATATTTCTTCAGCTGATCCAGAATTCACAGAATAATGGCCCAAATAATCTGAACCAGGTTCTCTCACTAAAGTGATATGTTCTTCTGTTACCTTCTTCTGATATACTTTGGACTCTTTTTTTTCTTGGAAGAGTGTAGAATCTTTTCGACCATCAAAATAGATTCCTCTGATTGGGACCTGATTTTGATCTTTCATAATTTCTGATCTCTTCTTTTGTCTTTCTCTTCTGATTTTACTCCTATCCACTACTTCAGATGTATTGTCAATAGAAACTTCTCCAATATCTTGCAATACTGCACTAACAATGAATGCTGCAGCTCGATCTGAAACTGCAGTCCTGTCACAAGCAGTAGCCACTGAAGGTAGATTTGTAGTTTTCCTTTTCTTGAATAATTGTTCTTCAGGTTGTTCGAGCTTTCTCTTCGAGCTAACTGGCTCTGGAAATGTATCGTCTGATATTTCGCCAGATTCACTTTCACTATTTGATGTCGATGATGATAATTCAACATTTGTATCCTGCAATTTCTCCTGTGAAGATTCTTTGGTGAGCCTCACAGCTTCTTTTTGCTTTCTTAGCAACGTAGATGCTTTTTTCTTTGAGAGTGTAATATCTACTGTATCAATAAACAGTTTTCTTTCACTCCTTTGATCTAAGAGGAACGTCACTTCTTCCTTTGGAACCGTTTTTTCTTTGGGACAAGAACATTGTGTTAGTACTTTGCACTTGCACGCTGCAATGTCAAAAAGTTTCGTGTGTGCTTCTTTTTGAACATATCAATCTTTGCTTTGTAAGCTTCAGAATTTTTTCTGCTTTGGTATGGCTTCATAATGACACGATACTTTTCGTGGTAGCTTCTGAACATTGTTTCAATTCGCCTGTCTGACAGAATTGGGACGGAAGCACTTTCCAAAATTGTTTTCAATTTATCAACAACTTGTTCTAATATTTGAGATATTGAAGGATCTTTATTAGTATTCTGTTTCAAATCGTTTCTTACAAACAAGTAATATTTAAAAACTCCTTCGTATGTAGGAAATTCCTGTGCCACAAATCTTCCCCCATACCAAACATGGGGCACTCAGTTGAGGCCCTGGTTGATTTTGCACAAACTCGAGACATTTTGAAAGTATACAAATCTGAAAAAGAAAGAGCTAATATCAATTATACGTTAATTTCAGTTAATAGTACATGGCAAACTTAGGGCAACACAATACAGAAATGCAAAATATATAAGAAATATAGTTTAGACTATCTGAGTAACGCCAACAACAGAACACCCACCTGCTACGAGAGCGACAGCTACACTGAACCGAGGTACTCACGTGACAGCTGAGTGAGCTGACTATAGAAAACTGTTTTTAGAGAATAGAAACTTTTTTTAAAGGTTGACTGAGCTATTTTTATACAAGTGTGAATAAATTCTTGTCTATTGTGCATCGTGGACTCTTCTGTAATTATTGGTTAAAATCTGCTTTTTTCAATTTTTTTCAATATTGAAGGTCATTGTGGCACCTGAAGATATTAATGTTATGATTTTAAATTTATACCAGCTTATTTCCTCACTACTCCACACATTTTCCACACTAGCCAATTTGAAAATTCGAAAAATGGGTTTTTCACTCCGCCCTACTGTTCATCGAACACGGAACAAGATCCGAAAGGAGATGGGAGAAGAGTTGACCCGAAAGTTCGAAGCTTCTGGTCCTTTAGTCTTGCACTGGGATGGGAAACTGTTGGAAGATATCGACAAGGAGAAGAAGGAGGTTGACCGGATTGCTGTTGTGGTGACGGGCGATGGAGTCGAGGAGCTTCTTGGTGTACCCGTTGCGGTGGACGGCACTGGAAAAGAACAGGCTGCAGCCGTACTCCAGGAAGTCCAGGCTTTTGGCATTTCGGAGCAAATCATTGGACTGGGATTCGACACCACAGCTGTGAACGCTGGGATGGTCCAAGGTGCTTGCGTTCGCATTGAGCAGGAGTTTGGCCGTCCCATGTTGTGGTTGGCTTGCCGTCACCACGTCTTGGAGATCTTACTCAAGGATGTCTTCGTGCGATGACTGGGGCCGTCCTCTTCCCCTGACATTCTCCTCTTCAAAAGATTTCAACAGCGGTGGGCCTCCATTGACAAAGGGTCATTCTTGTCCATCGGTGACGAAAGCAATCCCACAACAACTGACAACTGGGCAAATCAAGCGTCTTCCATGAAGAAATACCTGCAGCAGACGCTTTCCCACGGCACACATCCCCGAGAAGACTACCGTGAACTCCTCATCCCTTCCTACCGCTTCCTTGGCGGTCAGGTCCAGGGGGGATTTCGTCAGCCTGAGGCCTATCACCACGCCAGATGGATGGCCAAAGCCATCTATGCCCTCAAGATTTTCATGTTCCGTCACCAACTGGACCTGACAGCCAGGGAAGAAGGAGGACTTCGGCGGCTGTGTTTGTTCATCTCCCTCGCGTACGTGAAGCAGTGGAATGAGGCAATGGTCTCGAATCGAGCTCCACTGAACGACCTAGAGTTCCTTCGCCTGCTCGAGGCCTACCCTGACAAGGAAGTCAGCCACACGGCATCCATGGCCTTGAAAAGGCACCTGTGGTACCTCTCAGAGGATCTCGTGGGGCTTGGTTTCTTTGACGACCGCATTCCAAAGGACACGAAGCTAAAGATGGTCCAACGACTTCAATCCCCCGCCACGAAGAAAGGACTCAAGCGGATCGATCCGAAGAACTTCAATCCACAGCAATCCATCGAGCTCTTCGTCACCCGGAGAACAAAAGAAGTCTTCTTCCGCGCGATCCTTCCAGAATCTGAGTCTCCCACCTTCCTCATGAAAGATCCAGAGGATTGGATCAATGACCAGGATTGGATCACGGCGCAAAAGAGGGTGAAAGCCCTGAAGGTGGTCAATGACGCCGCCGAGCGTGGTATCGCTTTGATGAAAAGATTCAATTCCACCATCACGCGTGATGAGAAGCAGAAGCAATTCGTCCTCAAGGTGGTTCGGGCTCACCAGAAGTTGATCCCCGTCAAGACGAAGGAGAGCTTGAAGAGTAAAATCAAGTAGTGTAGGACAGATTGATGATGAAAACAATCCATTTATACGCGCTTATTTCAATCAATGAAAGGTGCATTTCGTTTATTTTCATTTTTGTTCAGAAATAAAGAGTATAAGAGAATGATAGAAATTTTTTTTTTTCCTAAATAGCTACAAGAAAGTGTTAAACTTGAGTGACCTCTAAATACTGTTCGATTCCCATCATTTTTCGATTTTTAGAACCTCTATGCCTATTGAAATCGGGGCAGCATTCGCGAGCAAGAGAAAATCGAAAAAACAAAATTTCTATGTATTAATGAGACACCCTAATATATATATATATATATATACATATATACACGAATGTGTATATATATATACACACGAGTGTATATATTTATATATATATATAAAAGAGAATATATATCTACACGAGTATATATATATATATATATATATACACTCGTGTGTGTGTATATATACACATTCGTGTATATATGTATATATATATACACACGAGTGTGTATATGTATATATATATACACACACGCACGAGTATATATATACACACACACACGAGTGTATATACATACACACACATGAGTGTGGGTATATATATACACACACACACACACGAGTGTATATGTATACACACACACACACAGGATAAGTGAATCGTGGCTTAGCAATGAAACACGTGACTTTGTAGAGGAGTATCAAATTAAAGGTTATAGACTTTTTGTTAAAAACAGAAAAGGTAGGCGAGGAGGCGGTGTTATGTTGTATATCAAAGATAATATTGCGAACGTTATAAAAATAAAGCACACAATTCCAGAACCGATAGATTCGACTATAGCAGAACTTAAATTGAACGATTTCAAACTTCTTGTTGCGTTTATATATAGGCCCCCTAATCAAACACCTGATACGGACGAAGCGTTATATCGTGAACTAAAGAGAATAATAGGTAGTGAGCAGGCTTTAGTTATGGGTGACTTTAATTCCGCCAACGTGAATTACGATACAATGTAGGGAGACGCGGAAGGTAATCGTTTAGTTAATTTTTTCGAAGAGAGCTTTCTTATTCAAAAGGTTGGGGAACCTACGAGGTTGGGCAGTATTTTAGATTTACTGATAACTACGGATGATAGGCTAATTACTGATCTTCAAGTGATAGAACCGTTAAGCAATAGCGATCAGAATATGGTAGAGTTTGTCCTCTCAGTAAGTCACTCGAAACCAACTAACTCGACTAAAATTCCTAACTTCCAGCACGCAGACTTTTGGAAATTTCGAAATAAAATGTCACACGTCAATTGGGAAAACGTAATGGGGAACTCCAACGCAAAACTAATGTGGGAATCGTTCGAAACGGTGTGTAGGACTATAAATGAGGAATATGTACCGTACAAAATTAAGCGTGCGAAAGTAAACAACAAGCCCTTGTGGTTTATTTCTAGAGAAGAGACATTATAAAGAGTAGAGATAGGGCTTATAGGCTACATAAGTGCGACAAAGACAATTTGTGGTTACGAAACAACTACATATTTCTAAGGCGTGAAGCGAAAAGTGTAATAAAAAAGTGCAAGCGCGAATCTCCATAGCTCGTGACGGGAAAGAAAACCCCAAGCGATTCTTTCAATACGTCAATAATAGAAATCCAGTAAAAAGTGTGTTGGGGCTTTTGAAAAATGTAAAAGGAGATCTAGTTTCTGAAAACAAGGAAATGGCTACCTTGCTAAACGAATTTTTTACGTTAGTTTTTAATATAGAAGATGTAAGAAATATCCCTACGGTCATAGACATAATACCTTTTGATAATGGTAATATTTTGGATAATATTGTGGTTAGTTAAGGGGTGGTAATGCGCTATATTGATAAAATGAAAACACGTAAATCACCGGGGCCGGATTCCATATATCCCATACAAATAAAAGAATTGAAAGATAGCATTGTTGTGCCGTTAACAAAGATTTTTAATGCGTCTATTTCTGAGGGGTGCGTACCAGATAATTTCAAGTTAGCAAACGTAACACCTATCTTTAAGAAAGGCGATAAAGGTGCGGCTGGAAATTATAGGCTAATCAATTTAACGTCTGTTTTAGGTAAGCTCCTGGAATCAATAATTAGAGATCGTATAGTCGAACACTTAGAATTGCATAAACTAGTTAGAAATACGCCGCACGGTTTTACGCGAAAAAAATCTTGCTTAACTAATCTTTTAGATTTTTTCCAAAGCGTGGTTGACGTTTACGATAGACATCGGGCGGTTGATGTAGTGTATTTAGATTTTCAAAAAGCGTTTGACACCGTGCCGCACAAAAGACTCATTCAAAACACTAAGGCTCATGGAATCAGGGGTGTATTAATAAATTGGCTAGAAGAGTGGTTGCGAGGTAGGAAACAGAGGGTGGTCGTTGATGGAGCGGAGTCGTTTTGGGCTAATGTAGCGAGTGGCATTCCTCAGGGTTCTGTATTGGGCCCCTTGCTTTTTCTTATATATATTAACGATTTAGATGTCGGCCTAGGCAGTACAGTTTCAAAGTTTGCGGATGACACGAAGCTGGGTGGTAGGGCGACTAATGACGAAGATAGAGGTAAAATCCAGGAAGATCTGAATAAAATCGTTGATTGGTCAGTCACATGGCAAATGAGATTTAACGTTGATAAGTACAAAATTTTGCATATAGGTTCGCGGAACGGTAATTTTTCGTATAGTATGTCAGGGAAAAATTTAACAAGCGGAGAGCAGGAAAAAGATTTAGGAGTTACAGTCACTGGTGATTTAAAAGTAGCGAAACAAAGTGCAGCAGTTGTCAATAAGGAGAACAAAGTGTTAGGTTTTATAGCTTGAAATTTTGAGTACAAATCGCAAGATATTATAGTTCCTCTTTATAAATCATTAGTTAAACCCTATTTGGAGTACGCGATCCAATTTTGGAATCCGCATATGCGCAGAGATGTAGAACAAAATCGAAAGAGTTCAAAGACGAGCAAATAAGATGATTCCGTCGCTTAGGTCAAAGTCGTACGAGAATAGGCTGAAGGAGTTAAAATTGACTGCACTCGAGACTAGGAGGCTAGGAGGCTAAGGGGTGATCTAATCCAGGTTTCCAAAATTATGAAGGGGTACGATAACGTAGATAGAAATAGCTTTTTCGAAATATCTCAATATAATAGGACTAGAATTAACGGGTGTAAGTTGACAAGTAGAATGTTAGAGACAGCAGTTGCGAAAAACTTTTTTACGCATAGAATAGTAAATAGCTGGAATAGTTTGCCGGTAGAATTAATTAGTAGCACGTCTATAAACATGTTTAAAAATCGATTAGACGCATATGTTGATAGATTGGGTATAGTTTAAGGTAGTAAAATTAAGGCGTTGTGGTGATAGATCCCACAGCTCAACACAAGTGTTGTGGGATATACGGAGGCAGCATCTTAGGTTAGGGGATACTCTCTGTCCTTACACAAACCATTTAAAGGGATTCCTCTGCCGAGCGGTGCCCCTCATATTACTGTGAGGTATTGTAAAACTAATGATCTTCAATTGCCCCACAAACACCTTTAAATGGGAGACTCAAAATGGGTGCACACACATTTCTACATTACTGTACAGTCTTTACAGCCAAACCTACACTTTTCCTCCTAAGTATATATATTGTAATGTATATGGTTGTAAATTTTGACTTGGTCCGCAATCGATATGGACAGCGGCTTATTTTTGGTTGGCAAGGTACTGGTACAGATGGATACCGTAATGAAATTGACTGGATTCATTGGAACTGATATATTTGCATGTCGGTTATAAATAGATATAGAGTGTAACATATTTGTGGACAGTAGTCTATTATGACTTCATCCTCGGATCCAGAGATTCTGTCTTTAGTTTTAAATCGATAATTAATTAGTTTTAAATTGATAATTATTTAGTTTTATAAAAATTGGTCGCTGCCAATGTACCGGCAGTTTTTATAATAAATTTCTTATGTTCTTGTGGTTCGGAACCCACGTAAAATTGTAGATCCCCTCCGCCACCATGGAGGACATACACAATACACAACAACGAACACAGTTAGGTAGACCAGCCATGAGTGGTTCCTAGGGTCTTTGTTGGTCTGAAACATTATAACATTATAACACATATATATATATATATATATATATTATATATATATATATAAGAGTATATATATAAATATAAAAGAATATATATATATATATATGTATAAGAGTATATATATAAATATAAAAGAATATATATTATATATATATATATATATATATATATATATATATATATATATATATATATAATACACGAGTGTGTATATATATATTATATATATATATATATATATATATATATACAATAATGTACATATATATAAATACACGAATGTGTATATATATATATACACACACGAGTGTGTGTGTATACACACACACACACGGATGTGTATATACACAAAAAGGAATGTGTGTGTATATACACACAAACGAGTGTGTGTATATATATATAGACTCGTATACTTATATATATATATATATATATATATATACACACACATAGACTCGTGTGTATATATATATATATATTGTATATATAATATATATATATATATATATATATATGCATATATATATATATATATATATATATATATATATATATATATATATATATATGTAGTAGCAGGGTGGGCGGAAAGTAGCTCCCTATTTTGGATTGGTAAAAAAATACGTATATTATCCATTTATTTCAGAAGAAATAATATGAAAAGGTAGGCATACATGGTAGGTTTTCTGTAAAATTCAATGTGGGCTCCAACTCTTTCCACCAGCTTCTGGAGCCACCCAGGAATGGCGTCCACTGACTTTAGCAGGAACTCCGGCGGGATGGAGGACATGACTTCCCGAATTCGGTCCTCCAGTTCTTCCAATGTCCTTGGTTTGGTGCGGTAGACTTCTTCCTTTACCCACCCCCAAAGAAAGAAGTCGCTCGGTGTCAAGTCGGGGCTCCTGGCTGGCCATTGATGTGGACCACGACGACCCATCCAACGCCCAGGGAAGTGGGCATCCAGCCACTCACGGACAACAAGAGCGAAGTGCGGAGGGGCGCCATCTTGCATAAATATCAGATCGTCGATGTTCTCCCATGTGCTGACAATCGGCCAGACCTCGTTTCCCAACATAGCAAGGTACCGCTCAGCATTCATGGTGTTGCGCAGAAGGAACGGGCCCACAACCTGATCTGAGGTCATACCACACCACACCGTTACACTGAACCGATTCTGCCGTTTTTCAGCGGTAACCATGGGATCCTCTCCTGCCCAGTAGTGGCAATTGTGGCGGTTGACAAAGGCTCCGACGTGGAACACCGCCTCGTCGCTCCAGAGGATGTTGCGGAAGAGATGGGGCCAGTCTTCATGCCAAGCCAGCATGATTTCCCCGAACTCCATGCGAATGTCGCAGTCCTCGTCCGAGAGAGATTGGCAGTAATGCGGCTTCCACGCACGCCAGTTCAGCTCCTTCTTCAGCACAGTTCGCACTGAGTAGTGGGAGAGTCCACTTTCCCGAGCTGCCTGGCGAGTTGACTTTCGTGGACTCCGTGCGAACATTTCCTGAACTGCCTGCACCGTCTCCTGGGCCCTGGATGTCGAAGGGCGACCACATCTTCGAACATCTGCCACAGACCCCGTGGTCATGAGCTTCGAGTGGCAGTTCTTGATTGTTTTCGGGTCCACTTGGGCACGTGGTCCGTGAATGGCCCGCCACCATCTTTGAACTCGAATGACAGATTGCCAAACTTCGTACCGTGCCGCCAACTGGGCACGCTCCTGCAGTGTTAAACGCTCAGCCATGTTACCCTTCAATCTGAAATGAAAAAAAAAATGAACGTTACAATTGTACCACTTTAGACAACACACCATAACAATATAACAATACAATCACAATTTATACATAATTTATATGTAATTTAAATTAGGGAGCTACTTTCCGCCCACCCTGTATATATATATATATATATGAATATATATAGTCTATACATACTCCCGTGTATACATATATACACACACACTCGTGTATATATATATATATATATATTCTCTCGAGTGTGTATATATATATATATATACACACACTCGTACATATATGTGTGTGTATATACATATATATATATATATTTCGTGTGTGAACATGTTAAAATGTTATAATGTTATAATGTTTCAGACCAACAAAAGACCCGAGGATCCACTCATGGCTGGTTTACCTAACTGTGTTCGTAATTGTGTATTGTGCATGTCCTCTGTGGTGGCGGAGGGGACCTATAATTTTATGTGGGTTCTGAACCACAAGGAACATAAGAACATAAGAAATTTTTATAGTGGGCACACTAGTGGCCACCTCGGCCCATCGATGCGGCTCCACTATGTAAAAACTGCCTGTACATTGTCAACAACCAATTTTTAAAAAAATAAATAATTATCAATTTAAAACTAATTAATTATCAATTTAAAACTAAAGATAGAATCTCTGGATCCAGAGGATCATGTCATAATAGACTACTATCCACAAATATGTTACACTCCATATCTATTTATAACCGACATGCAAATATATCAGATCCAAAGAATACAGTAAATTTCACTAGTGGCCACCTCGGCCCATCGATGCGGCTCCACTATGTAAAAACTGCCTGTACATTGGCAACAACCAATTTTTAAAAATTAAATAATTATCAATTTAAAACATTAATTATTATCAATTTAAAACTAAAGATTGAATCTCTGGATCCAGAGGATCATGTCATAATAGACAACTATCCACAAATATGTTACACTCCATATCTATTTATAACTGACATGCAAATATATCAGATCCAAAGAATACAGTAAATTTCATTACGGTATCCATCAATACCAGTACCTTGCCAACCAAAAATAAGTCACAGTCCATATCAATTGCGGACCAAGTCACAATTTACAACCATATCCATTACAATATATGTACTTATAAGGAAAAGTGTAGGTGTGGTTGTAAAGACTGTACAGTAATGTAGAAATGTAGAAATGTGTGTGCACCCATTTTGGGTCTCCAATTTAAAGGTGTTTGTGTGGCAAGTGAAGATCATAAGTTTTTCAATACCTCACAGTAATATCAGGGGCACCGCTCGGCAGAGGAATCCCTTTAAATGAGGTGTGTAAGGACAGAGAGTATCCCCTAACCCAAGTTGCTGCCTCCCTATATCCCACAACACTTGTAAAACTGTTTTCTTAAATTTGTTCTACATCTTGGCTTAAATATTTTCATACTATGCCCTCTAGTCTGGTTATTGTGATCTTAATGAAAAGAGAATCAAAATCCATCTTATCCACCCTTAAATTTACTATCTTAAACTATACCCAATCTATCAACATATACGTCTGATCGATTTTTAAACATGTTTATAGACGTGCTACTAATTACTTCTACAGGCAAACTGTTTAAGTTATTTACTATTCTATGCGTAAAAAAGTTTTTGGCAATTGCTGCCTAGAACCTTCTACTTGTAAACTTACACCCGTTATTTCTAGTCCTATTATATTGAGATATTTCGAAAAAGCTATCTCTATCTACGTTATCGAAACCATTCATAATTTTGAAAACCTGGATTAGATCACCCCTTAGCCTCCTAGTCTCAAGTGTAGTCAATTTTAACTCTTTAAGCTTATCCTCGTACGACTTTGACCTAAGCGACGGAATCATCTTAGTTGCTCGTCTTTGAACTCTTTCGATTTTGTCTATATCTTCGCGCATATGCGGATTCCTAAATTGGATCGCGTACTCCAAATAGGGTCTAACTAATGACTTATAAAGAGTAACTATAATATCGCGCGATTTGTACTCAAAATTCCGAGCTATAAAACCTAACACTTTGCTCGCTTTATTGACTGCTGCTGTACTTTGTTTCGCTACCTTTAAATCACCAGTGACTATAACTCCTAAATCTTTTTCGTGCTCTACGCTTATCAACTCTTTCCCTGACATATTATATGCAAAATTACCGTTACGCGAACCTATATGTAAAATTTTGCAATTATCGACGGTAAATCTCATTTGCCATGTGACTGACCAATCAACGATTTTATTCAGATCATTCTGGATTTTACCTCTATCTTCGTCATTAATCGCCCTACCACCCAGCTTCGTGTTATTCGCAAAATTTAAAACTGTACTGACTAGGCCGACATCTAAATCGTTAATATATATAAGAAAAAGCAAGGGGCCTAATACAGAACCCTGAGGAACGCCACTCGCTACATTAGCCCAATACTACTCCGTTCCATCAACGACCACCCTCTGTTTCCTACCTCGCAACCACTCTTCTATCCAATTTATTACTACACCGCTGATTCCATGAACTTTAGTTTCTCAATGAGTCTTTTGTGCGGTACGGTGTCAAAATATTTTTGAAATTCTAAATACACTGCATCAACCGCCCGATGACTATCGTAAACATCAACCACGCTTTGAAAAAATTCTAAAAGATTAGTTAACCAAGGTTTGTTTCGCCTAAAACCGTGCTACGTGATTTCCGGTGATTTCCGCGTTTTCATTTTATCAATATAGCGCATTACCTCCTCTTCACTAACCACAATATTATCCAAAATATTACCATTATCAAAAGGTATTATGTCTATGACCGTAAGCATATTCGTTACATCTTCTATAGTAAAAACTGTCGTAACGGATTCGTTTAGCAAGGTTGCCATTTCCTTGTTTTCAGAAACTAGATCTCCGTTAACATTTTTCAGGGGCCCCAAGACACGTTTTACTGGATTTCTATTGTTGACGTATTTAAAGAATCGCTTGTGGGTTTCTTTACCGTCCTGAGCTATGGAAATTTAAAATTCGCGCTTGGACTTTTTATTACACTTTTCGCTTCATGCCTTAGAGATATATAGTTGTTTCTTAACCACAAATTAACTTTCTCGCACTTATGCAGCCTATAAGCCCTATCTCTACTCTTTATAATATCTCCTACTCTAGAAGTAAACCACATGGGCTTGTTTTTTACTTTCGCACGCTTAATTTTGTACGGTACACATTCCTCATTTATAGTCCTAAATACTGTTTCATACGATTCCCACATTAGTTTTGCGTTGGAGTTCCCCATTACGTATTCCCAATTGACGTGTGACAATTTATTTCGAAATTTACAAAAGTCTGCGTGCTGGAAGTTGAGAATTTTAGTCGAGTTAGCTGGTTTCGAGTGACTTACTGAGAAGACAAACTCTACGATATTGTGATCGCTATTGCTTAACGGTTCTATTACTTGAAGATCAGTAATTAGCGTATCATCCGTAGATATTACTAAATCTAAAATACTGTCCAACTTCGTAGGTTCCCCAACCTTTTGAATAAGAAAGCTATCCTCGAGAAAATTAACAAAACGATTACCTTCCGCGTCTCCCTGCATTCTATCGTAATTCAAGTTGGCGCTATTAAAGTAACCCATAACCAAAGCCTGCTCACTACCTATTGTTCTCTTTAGTTCACTCGTGTGTGTATATATATACATATATACACTCGTGTGTATGTATATATACACACACACTTTTTTATATATATAATATATATATATATATATACACACACACTTATATATATACATATATACACTCCTGTGTGTGTGTGTATATATATATATATATATCGGCTATTGATTGGTGGCGCGGAAAACGCAGTTTAATAATAAACAGGAACACCAGAGAAAATACAAACATCCTTCAAGGTTTAATAGTACCAACGTTTCCGAATGCACTAATTCCATCTTTAGGGCTAAAACAATAAAATGCCAAATCACATACAAAATACAATTTGCTTAAAAACAATTTAAAATAAACTTAAAAAATTATAAAAAGTAGGTAATTAAATGTAAAACAGTAAAACATTAAAACTAAAAGGTAAATAAATGTGAAGTTAAAAAGTTAAAATTATAAAAAGTAAAAGCATTAAAACTGAAACGTAAATAAAATAAACTAGTACCTTAACCAAAACACAGCAGATCTATCGATGATTCGTCAGAATTTAGGTCTGGTTTTAGTTTATAAATAAACAGAGACTCCATAAATTTAAGCTTAAGGTCAGAGCTTCCGGCAGCAAGAACGGCGAAATTAGAATGTGAAATTGGGTGGTTATTGTTGTGCGAGTGATTACGTATGAGAGAATTAGGTTGTTTGCCAAGGGGTAAATTTGTACGGACCGATTTACCAAGATGTTCGTAAATACGGGATTTTAAATGTCTTTTAGTTTTACCTATATATGACCCCATACAGTGGTCACACTTGTATTGATAAACTATGGATGACTTAAGAAGTGTAGGAATAACATCCTTGTATTTAAATAAATGGTAAATCGAATTATACGGGGTGAATATAATTTTTATACATAGTTGTGGGTAGAATTCCTTGAGCCATTTTAAAAGTTTGTTTCTAATGTTAAAACTTGAGGTTCCCATAGAGGGCAAAGTGAAATACAGAATATCTTTGGGGACTGTAATTAAGTCTCTAGTTGTAGGGCTTATTAGTCTATTTAAGGTTCTGGTGGAGACCGCGGTTGCGGTTGCGGTTATCATATACTAGGAAAAATGCGTAATTATTAACTGGATTTAGCCACTATAGTGCGATTTAGCCACACTTGGTACATAATATATACTAAATAGTATTTATTTAGTAAATACCTTATGTTGAACACAAGTTTTGCAATACACCGCTACCGCTATTTGTGTGTTGCAAAACTTGTGTTCAACATAAGGTATTTACTAAATATATACTATTTAAATGAAGTATATTCTAAACTTATATAGCTATTATGAATGAATAGGTCAAATTAATTAAAACCATATTTTGCACTAAGTGTGTTACCAGGATGAGGGACGAGGACCCATCGCACTGTTCATACCTACAACCGCAACCGCACTTATGGAACGGCGGTTGCGGTTACGGTTGCGGTTGTGAATTTTTGTGCGGTTGTAGTGCGGTTGCGGTTGCGGTTTTTCGATCCATCACTAATATATATATACACATTCGTGTGTATATATATATATACACACTCGTGTGTGTTTATATATATATATATATACCCACACTCATGTGTATATACATACTCGTGTATATATATATATTTATATTACGTATACTCGTGTATATACATGTACTCGTGTATATATATATATATATATATATATATATATATATATATATATATATATATATATATATATTCGGGTATATATTTATATGTATATTCAGTGGCGACTCGTGGTATAAATGTATTGGGGTGCGATTTCATAAAATTTATAATTTTTAGAATTCTAGTACATAAACAATCACATGGTGCTTCCGTACGGTACTTATATGTCAAAAGAAGCCATAAATTTGTATTAAAAAAATATCTTAATAAAATATAAAAATAATTGTTGAATAAATTTGACTATAATAAATTTGACTATAATAATTTGACTATAATGTACCACTGTACGACAACACGGACTCACAATAGGCTAGTGCGAATCCAACTGCCGCTCACAAGAGTACTGTACTTGTATTAACATATGCGGCTATGCCAGACGTACAATTCTAGTTAATTACAAATAAGTAATAATTTTAATAAAATACATATAAATGGCTTATATCATTATTACTGAAGTAACTATTAGTAAAAATAAAGTTATTATAAAAAAAATTCGCGATTGTACATATATTTTCATTACAACAGTAAAATATAATTTATATTTACTTGAGCGAAAAATCTATCGCTCCATTTGGCTGCAATATTATTTTGTATTCAAACAGCGGTACGCTGTTTGAAGCTATGCTATAAGTTTAGAATATTATGTACTATATGAAGGCTTACTCAAAATGCCTCATGAATCATGATATGCCACATGAATTTTTAAAATATATTTCAAGAATATTTATTTTAATATCTTAAAATTAATATATTTTTTATCTGTTAAATTAATATTTATCGTTTCAAGCAAGGGGAGAGCGACCGCTCCATCGCTCCTATACGCCAGTCGCCACTGATATATACACGTGTGTGTATATATATATATAATGTATGTGATCAGTCTTTCCTCATATGTGATCAGTCTTTCATTGTGAACAGACGTGTTTTATCGAGTGTCCAGTGTTATCAATTGAATAAGTGGTGTTCGTTGAGGTGTCTTTAAAAAGAATAGTGTTTGGTGCATTCTTAACTAAATTACTTCGTGTTACTAATCATTCATTAACGAATATATTTCATTTATTGACTTTATTCAGTACTATATTATTTGATTAATCCAAGGCTATTGCACGTGGCTTGCCTTGTTTGTTTTTTAATTCTATCAGAAAAAGAGGAGTCATAAGGTTCATTTTCCCTTGTTTGTTTCTTAAATCTATCAGAAAATAAGGTTTATTTTCCCTTCCTTCGGGAGATCAGGTAGATTGTTGTCACACACCCACACACCGTGGGAAAAAAAAGTAAAAAAGTCGGTCGAATCGCGACCAGATAAGTATTATTAAATACTCTTTCTTTTATAGATCTTTCGTCGGTAGCTTAATTATATATTCATTTAGTATAAATTTGTGTTACAAGAACCTGTTTCTGCATTTCAAGAACATTTTTGCGGGTTTGGGCAGGTGACGGCACAATAAGCACGCGGCAGACCTACGTTTTAATTTATTAATTTCCAAACGCTCGTTTTATTTTTGTTTTTTGTTTTGTTTGTTTTTTAACTAATTAAAAGCATGGCACCCCCGTCAAGTACTTGCAGTCGCTGTGAAGGGAAATTTGCCGCTTACGCGTTTACAATGGCTAATAATAATGAGCAGTTAGTTTGCAGGTGGTGCTCAAGCATGGAAGTGCTGAGGAACGAGTTAGAACGTGAGCGGGAGGCCAGAGTGAGGCTTGAAGAAAACATGATGCTCCTGACGGCAAAATTAGAATCCCTTGAGACTCCAGTTACGACCCCTCCTGCCTTAGTTTCTACTCATAATATAAATGGTACTAATAGTCCTCTCTCTTCCCCTAGTTCCCAACCCTTCGTTCGAGTGCGTAATGGAGCACCATTGAGAAAACCTAAGACTTGTCTACCAGTAATAACAAACAATAAGTTTTCTGTTTTAGGTTTCGAAGATGCTGATGAACCGGAAATACGACTCGTTGTCGATTCCATTGTTCGAGGGCAGCTAGAGGAATTCTGTGGGAGAAACCCTCATCGTAGGCGCCGGTACTGCCACCCTGGTGCAAAGGTGGAGGATATAACTAATAGTGTTGACCATTTTACAGACGGCACCGCCGAGGACACAGCGTATGTTATTCATGTCGGTACTAATAACGTTTTAAATTTAAATTTAAAAACTAATAAGATTGTTTTAACAGGTATACTTCCTCGAATTATCCAACGTAACGATTTCTACAAAAAGACGACTTATATTAAGAATAACCTAAAGTCTCTTTGCCAACAGGAATGAGTGCATTTTGCGAATTTTTAGGACAATTTCTACGGCAGGAGGGACTTGTTCCTCGGAGATGGACTTCATCGTAATGACGTTGGAGCTGCGCGTTTAGGAACACTGTTTCATAATACTGTCTCTTCTTTTCAGGCTGCCGTACCTCGAACGGTCCCAGCGTAAATTCCACAAATTTCCCCTGCGCTCTCGAAGGTGTCGCAATTAAAAAGAATTTGAAGGTTCTAACCTTAAATGCTCGTAGCTTACGAAATAAAATAAACGAATTTTTTTCTTTAATTTCTTGTAAAGACTATGATTTAATTACAATAAATGAATCGTGGCTTAGCACTGAAACACGTGACTTTGTAGGGGAATATCAAATTAGAGGTTATAGACTTTTTGTTAAAAACACAATAGGTAGGCGAGGAGGCGGTGTTATGTTGTATATCAAAGAAAATATTGCGAACGTTGTAGAAGTAAAGCACACAATTCCAGAACCAATAGATTCGACTACAGCTGAAATTAAATTGAACGATTTCAAACTTGTTGTTGCGGTTATATATATATGTATATATACACACGAATGTGTATATATATATACACACGTGTGTATATATATACACATTCGTGTATATATACATATATATATGTAACTCGTGTGTATATATATATATAGGGTGTCCCAAAAAAACTATATACTCTTTATAGCATCATATATTTTATAATTAAAAAAAAAACCAAACAATATATTGTTATGGCAATTGCCAATGAAAGGTAAATTAGTAATCTAAGTGATCAAAATGTTATAACGAGTTGTTTGCATATAAAATTTAATTAACTACGCCAAGTGCTCAAAATGTTCTCCGGTGGCATGAATGCACTTTCAATACAACAAAATCGTGTGGTCTGATGAAGCTACCTTCAAGCTGAATGGCACAGTAAATCGACACAACTGCAGGTACTGGTCACTTGATAATCCACACGTTTATGTGGATAAACATGTTAATTTTCCAGGATTAACAGCATGGTGTGGTTTATCATCCAGGGGCTTGGTTGGACCATTTTTCTTTAATGGGACAGTTACAGGTGCCGCATATCTCGACATGCTGCGGACAGAAATTATACCTGCAGTTCGGAAGTTGTTTGGAAACGACGACTTTTACGTTCAACAAGATGGAGCCCCCCCTCATTATCATTGTGATGTCAGAAGGTACCTCGATGAAACGTTGCCTAACCGTTGGATAGGACGAAGAGGAAGCGTTGAGTATCCTCCACGTTCACCGGACTTGACTCCACTTGATTTTTACTTGTGGGGCTACCTGAAGGATGCAGTTTATGGTACAAGACCTGCAACATTCGAACACCTTAAGGATGCAATTAGGGAAAAGTGCGGGACCATCACAGCATCCACATTAGTCCATGTCTGCGAATTAGTTAGTCGACGCATTCAAAAGTGCATTCATGCCGCCGGAGAACATTTTGAGCACTTGGCGTAGTTAATTAAATTTTATATGCAAACAACTCGCTATAACATTTTGATCACTTAGATTACTAATTTACCTTTCATTGGCAATTGCCATAACAATATATTGTTTTTTTTTTTTTTAAATTATAAAATATATGATGCTGTAAAGAGTATATAGTTTTTTTGGGACACCCTGTATATATATATATATATATATACACTTGTGTGTGTATAAATATATATTCACACTTCTGTATATATATATACACACACTCATATATATATACACACGTTTATATACCGTATATATATAAACACATGAGTGTATATATATATATATATATATATATATATATATATATATATATATATATATATAAATATATATATATATATATGTGTGTATATATATATAATGTATGCACGAATACATATATATAAATGAGTGTGTATATATATATATACACACGAATGTGTGTGATATATACACACACACAAATGTGTGTGTATATATATATATACAGACACGAGTGTGTATATATGTATATATATATGTATATACACACACGAGTGTGTATATATACACACACACGAATGTGTATTATATATATATATACCCACCCGAATGTGTGTATATATATATAATATATACGCACCCACACGAGTGTATATATATACATACACGAGTGTGTGTGTATATATATACAGTATATATGTATATACACACAAGAGTGTGTTGGTGTATATACACACGATTGTGTATATATACATATACTCACGTGTGTGTGTATATATTTATATATATATATATATATTTATATATACTCTCGTGTGTATATATACATATATACAGTGTGTATATATATATACATACAAGAGTGTGAATATGTATATACACACGTGTGTTTATATATATATATATATATATATATAATATATATATATATATATACATGTATGCCCTCCGTCTATGGCCCTGGGGTGGTTCGTAGTCGAAGGGGGTTCTGGTTGGGAGGCAGCAACGGATATTTCTCGCGCTAGTTTTCTTCTATAACATTCTAATTTTTCTCTCATTTCTTTTTTCTCTTTCTATAATACTCTGATACTTTCTCTGAAGGTTCACCGATTTTCTTTTTATAACTTATCGGGAACTATTTCCTCTACTTTATTTTACTACTGTAATTTCTCTGAATAGAGCCAAACTCGAAGGGGAAAAATAAAAAGTTTCTCTCACTCTAATTTACTTCTAAAAATGTATAGGTAGTGCTGTGAATTTACAGGGGTAGAGGTTCGACCTTTTTCAACAATGGCTCAGGCCGAAATCTAAAAAAATTAAAGAGGCAATGGGCCTTTGCCCCCTCCTCGCAGCGAGGAGTACATTGTAATTTTGGTTTATTACAATTATGATAATGATTACCAATTAATTCATATTCGCTTATTATCGCAGATTATAGTTTTATTAAAGTACATGAATTACATTATAAATCATTATCACCAATTACAGTTCATTAAAGTACATTACATTATATTAAATTATTACTGTTAATTACAATTAAACAGTTACCATAACTTTTTGTTTTTACAGTGTTTCATATTAATAGACAATTCAGATGTTAGAAATATAATACAAAGTACATGGGCACACACGGTATATATCATAATATAACATACAACATAACACCTTATGTTATAAATTTGTAACAGAAGCAAGAGAGGATTTCGAATTCAGATGCTTGATTTTGCTGTGGATAGCGGAATTTGAACGCTTCGCATTAGCATTTTTGTATTCATTGCGGGAGGTGAAATAATAAAAAATAAAAAATAAAAAGAATACACGGGAACGTATGTACATGTACGTAACTATGTACGTAATCATGATCATCAGGGACAAGTACGAATGCAAAAAGTATTGTACACATATGGGTAGTCACACAACAGGTTGACAATGATAGACAATAGGTAGCTGAATGAATGAGTAATAAAATTAACAAAAGATTAAGGTCAAGAAGGGATTTAGATGTACGAATGAACAACGTATAAATAATGGGAGGACTTATAAGGAACGAATTAGAGACAGAGAGAGTGGTCATAAAGACTAAGTACACTACAGGTTAGATGCAAGACAATCATAATTAATTATAATAACTTCTATAACAAATGAAAAATGGAAATATGGATACAACTAAACCATAGAAATGGTAGATCGTATGGTTGTGACACAAACAAAAATAGAAAGTAACAAATAGAGTTTTTATCCAAAATCGCATCAGGCGATTTTGGTTCTCATGTAAAAATGAATATTGATTATTCATTGTTCATTTTTACACACACACAACACGAGTGTGTATATATATATATATATATATATATATATATACACACTCTTGTGTATATATATATATATATACACACACAAGTGTATTATATATATATATATATATATTATATGAGTGTGTGTATGTACACACACACACACACGATTGTGTGTATATATATATATATATATACACACGAGTGTGTGTATATATATATATATATATATATATACGCTCCTGTGTGTGTGTGTGTGTGTGTGTGTGTGTGTGTGCATATATATATTAATATATATATATTCACATACATACTCGTGTGTGTGTGTATATACACACACTCTTGTGTATATAGAGGGTGTTTCAGGAGGAAAGGTCAATACTTCGGGAGGTGATAGTATCGGTCATTGTGAGAAAAAAAGTTCATATGAACATGTGTCTATTTCTGAATGGTTACGGAGATAGAGCTGTTTGAATCTACAAATACAAAAGCATTGTTAATGTTAATCAAGAAAGAGAAACCAATTACTGTTTCTAACATTTAAAGTTTAAACATTGGCACTTGGAATGGTATCAGATACAGAAATGACAAATTTGTTACAGTTTACAATACGTTTTCGAAAATCCCACCGTCAACCTCAATACACTTTGCAACTCGTGTGCGAAGATCGAGTGTTGTTCGTCTGAGTTGATCTTAACGTTCCTTTATGCGGACAGCAGCATCCAAAATGCGCGCGAGCAATTCGTCTCTTGTATCCACCTTTCTTTTGTAAACTTGACTTTTCATCCACCCCCACAAACAATAATCTAACGGAGAGAGGTCTGGAGACCTTGGTAGCCATTGAATGGGACCACCGCTGCCGATCCATCGATCAGGGAAAGTTTGATTTAGGTATTGCATCACCAGACAGGTAGAACGTGGACGAGCTCCGTCATGCTGAAAGTACATGCCAGCGCGTGTAGCCAAAGGAACATCCTCCATTATTCCTGGCAATTCATTTTGAAGACATTCTAGGTAACTTTGTCCTATAAGACGATTCTCTAAAGTAACAGGGCCAATCAGCTGATCATCGATGATACCGCACCACACATTGGCAGAGAAGCCAATGAGAGAGTTACGAGTGTTGTTGATACCGTCACGGGTGAAAGTAGCTTCATCTGTAAACAGTATTAATCGAAGCAATCGGCGATTAGCATTTACCCAATGACAAAATTCCAGTCGCATGCTAGCGTCTCCTGGTTGAAGGTGTTGTACACGCTGTACATGATATGGAGGCAAGCCTTCCTCACGTAATGTTCGCCATACTCTTGTGTGTGGTACACCGAGACGTGTAGAAATTCTTCTAGAGCTAGTAGTAGGACTACGCGCGACCAACTGAAGAATGTTTTCCACTTCATCCACATCTTTTGACCTTCACGTTCAGATGAAACATGAGCGCTGGGAAGTGTACCGATCTCACGCAATGTGTTGGAAACCCTGGTAAACACTCTTCGATCCGGAATTCTGCGGTTCGGGAACAGTCGACGGTATTCTGCAACAGCAGCTGTTGCACTTCCACCATAAAAACCGAAGACATACACCATATCTGCATATTCGGCATGTGTGAAGGTGTGTGGCATTCTTAACACTGCTTGAAACACCAAACAATGTCACTCACAACAGTCAGCTGTCGATTGGCTTATGTTACATGCTTACATTACAGCTTACATCGTTCAAGGTTATAGGGGAGGGAAGGGGGAGGAAGAGCTGCGCGCGCATCAGATTCAAACAGCTCTATCTCCGCAACCATTCAGTATTAGACACATGTTCATAGGAACTTTTTTCTCACAATGGCCGATACTATCACCTCCCGAAGTATTGACCTTTCCTCCTGAAACTCCCTGTGTATATATATATATATATATATATATATATATATATATATATATACACACACACACACTCTTGTGTATATATGTATATATACACTCGTGTGTATATATATATATATATATACACACATACCGTGCATGGAACAAGGAACTCTTCTGGGATAATTAAATCCACTATAGTCCGAATAAGTAATGGTAAATGACAAATACCATAGTTTTTCTTTTTCATGATGCTAACCCGACGTGGGCAACGGGTCACTCGCAAAGAGGTCCCATAAATATAGCTTCCCTCACCAGCTATCTGTAAAGCAGACAGGATCCAGCTTTGGGACATGGATCTAGGGTTTAAAGCAGCCTAGCCCTGCTACATTTAGAACCTCAATATAAGCAAAAGACTCGCTGCCTTCACGTCAGATTGAATACATCAAAGAAAAGGGGTAACTATTATATTTTTAGCCAAAAACCAAAACTTAAACCTCAACTGGCAGAATTGAGCTTCCACTTTTCAAGGCACATAACATGTCCGTTTCAAGTTGGGAATGAACTCAGAATGGTCCCCTGAGTTTTTTATGATACACACAGACCGTGAATGGAACAAGGAACTCTTCTGGGATAATTAAATCACCATAGTCCGAATAAGTAATGGTAAATGACAAATACCATAGTTTTTATTTTTCATGATGCTAGCCCGACAAGAGTTCCTTGTTCCATGCACGGTCTGTGTGTATCATAAAAAACTCAGGGGACCATTCTGAGTTCATTCCCATCTTGAAACGGACATGTTATGTGCCTTGAAAAGTGGACGCTCAATTCTGCCAGTTGAGGTTTAAGTTTTGGTTTTTGGCAAAAAATATAATAGTTACCCCTTTTTCTTTGATGTATTCAATCTGACGTGAAGGCAGCGAGTCTTTTGCTTATATTGAGGTTCTAAATGTAGCAGGGCTAGGCTGCTTTAAACCCTAGATCCATGTCCCAAAGCTGGATCCTGTCTGCTTTACAGATAGCTGGTGAGGGAAGCTATATTTATGGGACCTCTTTGCGAGTGACCCGTTGCCCACGTCGGGTTAGCATCATGAAAAAGAAAAACTATGGTATTTGTCATTTACCATTTCTTATTCGGACTATAGTGGATTTAATTATCCCGGAAGAGTTCCTTGTTCCATGCACGGTCTGTGTGTATCATAAAAAACTCAGGCGACCATTCTGAGTTCATTCCCATATATACATATACATACACTCGTGTGTATATATACATACAAGGTGTCTCGTAAGTCTGGGACCATAGTGCAAAATGAGAAAAACGGCAATAAAAACGCCGAAGAGACTTTTGGGGACTGTTTGTGAAATGAGCGAGGATGGTAGCGGCTGTGTCATCGTCGGTGGATGTTCTCAGATGTCCACTGCGTGGTTTATCTCCTATGGATCCCGTTTCCCTGAAATTTGCTACAAGTTCGCCGACACAGCGGTGTGTTTTCGGCACGCGGTCCGAATGCAATCTGTTAAATTCCTCAACGACCTCCCTCTGACTTCGATTTCCTACGAGTAGAATTACCTGGATGCGTTCTTCCTTACTCAGACATCATGGGCACTTGCATAAACGGAAAAACATGAATTATTTATTTTACCCTATGGTTGCAGACATATGGGACACCCTGTATATATATATATATATATATATATATATACAGTGCTTAATTTGTAAATGAAAAAGAAATGGAACGCAGGTGAAGCCCTCACAGTTAAGGGGTCTGGGGGACCGCTGTAAGCTCCTCCAGCAGGTCCGGGGCGGCGCCCCGGAAACCAACGCATTTGAAGCGCTTTTACTGCGAAAACTGCGCAACATGCAAATAAAAGTTCTTCGAATACAGTATTATTTTAAAGAAAAAGTTAGACTGTGATTGCAACATCAAAGTGAAATGTTATTTCATCTAAGTGAAACAAAATATTATATGTATTTGAACCAAAATAAAATTGCTTTACTTACATGCTATTGCTATATATAGGAAATTGATAGAATAATCACATTAATTTCCACACACACTCCAAACTTCTTTCTGCTTGATCGAATAGTTTTCGCTTTCTACTGTCTGTATTTCGTTGGATTTTAAATTACGAAATTACGTTGCTGACGTTTTTATTAAAATAAAAAACTTTTTTTTAATTAGGTTTTAAAATAAAAGTACCGGAACGGCGTTCCGGAGCGTTCCGTCACAAATTAAGCACTGTGTGTGTGTATATATATATATATATTCTCACACGAGAGTGTATATAAATATATACACGTGTGTATATGTACAGTATGCACACACACACACACACACACTCGTGTGTGTGTGTATATATATATATATATATATATATATATACATTTAACTGCAAACAAGCAGTATAGTTAACGTAAAGAACGACGCTTGTATAGGAGATATTCCGCTCAAGATGAGAGAGAGAGAACGAAACAAATGAAGAAATGAGGTAACCACCCGGGAATCGAACCCGGGATCTTCCGATTGCCGGTCAGATATGATAACCATTACACCATGGGCCTCACTCATTCAAATGCCGTAATTTTTCTACATACGCGCAGAAACCAATGCCCCAAGGGGGCACCTCCGGCATGTCGTAACATTATATACATTTAATTGCAAACACGCAGTATAATTAACGTAAAGAACGACGCTTGTACAGGAGATATTCCGCGCAAGATGATAGAGAGAGAGAACGAAACAAATGAAAAAATGAGGTAACCACCCCGGAATCGAACCCGGGATCTTCCGATTGCCGGTCAGATATGATAACCATTACACCATGGGCCTCACTCATTCTGCGCGTAGGTAGAAGAATTACGGCATTTGAATGAGTGAGGCCCATGGTGTAATGGTTATCATATCTGACCGGCAAACGGAAGATCCCGGGTTCGATTCCCGGGTGGTTACCTCATTTTTTCATTGTTTCGTTCTCTCTCTCTCATCTTGCGCGGAATATCTCCTATACAAGCGTCGTTCTTTACGTTAATATATATATATATATATATATATATATATATATAGGGTGAACCAAATGTAGGTGGACAGTAAATGATAACGTTTATTTTGAGAATACATATTTAATTTTTTTGTATACTATAATCAAAAAAAATTTAAATAATTAGTTATATATTTAATATAATATACACAAACACCATAGTTATAATGAACCATAGTTATAATATATATAACACAAACCGTATTCAACCTACTGTCCACCTACTTTTGGTTCACCGTGTATATATATATACCACACACTCGTGTGTGTGTATATATACACGCACACACTCATTTGTGTATATATATATATATATACACTCGTGTGTATACGTATATATATATATACAGTATATATATATATATATGATGAATAAAACCACGAAGGAAAGGAAACACAAAAAGGTGCTCAAGCGCTTTCGTCTAATGACATCCTCAGGAACACTGAAGTACATAAAAGGTTACGGCCTATATATAGGTTACAGATTTGTAAGGAAAAATATCGATTTTTAGCACAAGATCAAATGAATTATAAAAATACAAATTTATACTGGAAATCTGCCCGGGTTTTAACACTTTGCCTTTTAGAGTCAAGTTTCGATATATAAAAATAAAATGAAGATTAAAAGTTAATAAAGTAGCGTACAAGTTTACCAAAGATTTAGCGTCCTACCCTTTTTATCTAAATTTGTTTTGAAGGAATTCAAAACAACAGGATCGAGTTGAAAAAGACCTTTGCTTATATTGAAGTTATTTGAAAGTTGGATAATGGCAGACTCAAGAATATTTCTATTAACAATGTTGCTAGAATGAAATAAAACTGAAGCATTATTCCAATCAATACAGTGGGATAACTCTGACAAATGGACAAAAAGAGCACTGGACAACTGTCCTGTTCTAACGGAATATTGATGCTGTTTTATACGTGTGTACAAACCCTTTCCCGTCTGACCTTACATTCCGAGAATCCTGGGGGTTGGCATCCCTTGGTTGCGGTACGTCGACGATATTTTGTGTATCTGGCCCATGAATCGTGACCTGGATAACTTCCTCCTTCAGTTAAATGATCAAGTCCCCTCCATTAAGTTTACTTTAGAAGTGGAACAAGACAATTCAATCCCATTTTTGGATGTGCGTGTACATAGGAAAAGCCCAGGTTTTACGTTTAGTATCTATCGGAAAACAACAAACAATTTGTCCTAAGTACACTTTTACTCGGGACATGACACCCCAACTAAGAAGGCCATTTTTTCATCAATGTTTCTCCGCGCCCTTAGGATCGCCAGTCCGGAATACATCGATGCCGAATTGGAAAAAATCAACGGTATTGGAAGTGATCTGTGTTACCCATCTGCGTTTATGGAATCTTGTCTCAACAAGGCAAAACGAACTTTCTATCGTGTCAATAATAACACTCGTACTTTGTCAAAAAATATTTTAGTACTTCCATTTTTCCCGGGCTTTTTAGGCATTGCTAATGTACTTAAACTTTTGGATATTAATGTAGTATTTTCATATAACAATATTGTGAAAAATATCATAGTAAAAAATAGCTCTACCAATAATTCAGGCATTATCTATAAAATTGGGTGTAAACAAAGTGATTCCTTTTACATAGTTCAGACGGGAAAGGATTTGCACACACGTATAAAACAGCATCAATATTCCGTTAGAACAGGACAGTTGTCCAGTGCTCTTTTTGTCCATTTGTCAGAGTTATCCCACTGTATTGATTGGAATAATGCTTCAGTTTTATTTCATTCTAGCAACATTGTTAATAGAAATATTGTTGAGTCTGCCATTATCCAACTTTCAAATAACTTCAACATAAGCAAAGGTCTTTTTCAACTCGATCCTGTTGTTTTGAATTCCTTCAAAACAAATTTAGATAAAAAGGGTAGGACGCTAAATCTTTGGTAAACTTGTACGCTACTTTATTAACGTTTAATCTTCATTTTATTTTTATATATATCGAAACTTGACTCTAAATGGCAGTGTTAAAACCCGGGCAGATTTCCAGTATAATTTGTATTTTTATAATTCATTTGATCTTGTGCTAAAAATCGATATTTTTCCTAACAAATCTGTATGCCTCTTTGTTAATCCTCTAATTTTTAATTTTTAATTTTTATTTTTACTTCTCCGTTTATTGCATATAATATATTATATATATATATATATGTATGCGTGTAGATATGTATGTATATATATATTTTATGTTTGTGTGTATGTATGTTATTTATTTTTTTTTTTTCTTTCTGTAACCTATATATAGGCCGTAACCTTTTATGTACTTCAGTGTTCCTGAGGATGTCATTAGACGAAAGCGCTTGAGCACCTTTTTGTGTTTCCTTTCCTTCGTGGTTTTCTTCATCATAAATATTTTTCACGTGTTACTTTCGTGAAATAATTTTCATATATATATACACTCGTGTGGATATATATATGTTTTTTTTTATATAAATAATTTTTAACGTAAATTTTACCTGAAATTTTTACAAAAATTGTTCGAAATGGTTTCTTTCCACTTCAATAACTTTTTTTATTCTTGGCCGGAATTCATCTATGGCTCGATTTACTTGTTCCTTCTGGAAGCTCTTCTCATTTTTTAATGATAATCTCGCGTAAATGAGCGACATCTTTTATTCTATTCCTGTAGACTCGGTGTGCTAAGTTCTCCCATATTCCGGCCAAGAATAAAAAAAGTTATTGAAATGGTAGGAAATCAATTCGAACAAATTTTTTAATAATTTCCGGTATATTTTACGTTAAAAATTATTTTTAGAAAAAATATATTAAGAAGGTTTAATAATTTTTGCATGTTAAGTAGAAAAATCATACTCTTTCGTTAAATGTTGATAGAATTTGAATTACTTAATATTTTAGTCTGAAAACTTGTTTGCATATTAGGGCGGAGTGAAAAACACATTTTTCGAATTTTCAAATTGGCTAGTGTGGAAAATGTGTGGAGTAGTGAGGAAATAAGCTGGTATAAATTTAAAATCATAACATTAATATCTTCAGGTGCCACAATGACCTTCAATATTGAAAAAAATTGAAAAAAGCAGATTTTAACCAATAATTACAGAAGAGTCCACGATGCACAATAGACAAGAATTTATTCACACTTGTATAAAAATAGCTCAGTCAACCTTTAAAAAAAGTTTCTATTCTCTAAAAGCAGTTTTCTATAGTCAGCTCACTCAGCTGTCACGTGAGTACCTCGGTTCAGTGTAGCTGTCGCTCTCGTAGCAGGTGGGTGTTCTGTTGTTGGCGTTACTCAGATAGTCTAAACTATATTTCTTATATATTTTGCATTTCTGTATTGTGTTGCCCTAAGTTTGCCATGTACTATTAACTGAAATTAACGTATAATTGATATTAGCTCTTTCTTTTTCAGATTTGTATACTTTCAAAATGTCTCGAGTTTGTGCAAAATCAACCAGGGCCTCAACTGAGTGCCCCATGTTTGGTATGGGGGAAGATTTGTGGCACAGGAATTTCCTACATACGAAGGAGTTTTTAAATATTACTTGTTTGTAAGAAACGATTTGAAACAGAATACTAATAAAGATCCTTCAATATCTCAAATATTAGAACAAGTTGTTGATAAATTGAAACAATTTTGGAAAGTGCTTCCGTCCCAATTCTGTCAGACAGGCGAATTGAAACAATGTTCAGAAGCTACCACGAAAAGTATCGTGTCATTATGAAGCCATACCAAAGCAGAAAAAATTCTGAAGCTTACAAAGCAAAGATTGATATGTTCAAAAAAGAAGCACACACGAAACTTTTTGACATTGCAGCGTGCAAGTGCAAAGTACTAACACAATGTTCTTGTCCCAAAGAAAAAACGGTTCCAAAGGAAGAAGTGACGTTCCTCTTAGATCAAAGGAGTGAAAGAAAACTGTTTATTGATACAGTAGATATTACACTCTCAAAGAAAAAAGCATCTACGTTGCTAAGAAAGCAAAAAGAAGCTGTGAGGCTCACCAAAGAATCTTCACAGGAGAAATTGCAGGATACAAATGTTGAATTATCATCATCGACATCAAATAGTGAAAGTGAATCTGGCGAAATATCAGACGATACATTTCCAGAGCCAGTTAGCTCGAAGAGAAAGCTCGAACAACCTGAAGAACAATTATTCAAGAAAAGGAAAACTACAAATCTACCTTCAGTGGCTACTGCTTGTGACAGGACTGCAGTTTCAGATCGAGCTGCAGCATTCATTGTTAGTGCAGTATTGCAAGATATTGGAGAAGTTTCTATTGACAATACATCTGAAGTAGTGGATAGGAGTAAAATCAGAAGAGAAAGACAAAAGAAGAGATCAGAAATTATGAAAGATCAAATCAGGTCCCAATCAGAGGAATCTATTTTGATGGTCGAAAAGATTCTACACTCTTCCAAGAAAAAAAAAGAGTCCAAAGTATATCAGAAGAAGGTAACAGAAGAACATATCACTTTAGTGAGAGAACCTGGTTCAGATTATTTGGGCCATTATTCTGTGAATTCTGGATCAGCTGAAGAAATATGTAAAGGAATGTTTGAGTATATTGGAAATAATGACATGAACCTGGAAAACCTTGTTGCCATTGGATGCGATGGTGCAGCAGTCAACACTGGAGAAAAGGAAGGCGTTATAAGGCTTATAGAATTGAAGCTGAAGAAGCCAGTTCAACATTTAGTGTGCCAGCTCCATGCCAATGAATTGCCATTACGCCATTTAGTTGCAAAGCTGGATGGAAAAACATCTGGCCCCCGCGGATTCACCGGTCCTATTGGCAGGGAATTAGAGAACTGTGAGAGTCTTCCTATTGTCGAGTTTGAAAGGATTGATGCTGAGGAACCAACTGTAGACTGTGAAGATCTTAGCACCGACCAAAAATATCTAATTGATATTCATCAGGCCATAACAAAGGGATATTGCTCTCCAGATCTTGCTCATCGTAGTCCAGGCAAAATGGCACATTCACGATGGCTGACTACAGCAAATCGTTTGCTTCGTCTATACGTTTCAACTGTAAGTCCATCTGAGAACCTCATGAACATTGCTTCTTTTATAATGAAGGTCTACATCCCAATGTGGTTTTCTATTAAGCAAAGTACGTCTTTTGTCAATGGCTCAAAACATGTTTTCAAAACTATTGAACTAACAAGAACACTGAATGACGAAGTAAAGGATATTGTAGACCCTGTCATACAAAGAAATGCATTTTTTGCAAATCCAGAAATATTCTAGCATCAATGATTCATGATGACCGCAGCGCCATAAGAGAATTAGCGTGGAGGCGAATAAAGAAAGCAAGGCAAACAAACAAGGAAAAAGTTGTGAGGCGTTTCACAGTACCTGTTATTCAATTTGAAGCTACTGATTATACTGATTTAATTAATTGGCAAAAATGCATTGTCACTGAACCACCTGTGACAAGACACCTGACAGAAATGAGATTGAAGAATTCATAGAAAACAAGAGTACCCCTCCATTCGAGAAATTCTCTTGTCATACACAAGTAGTAGAAAGAATGGTAAAATTAGTGACTGAAGCATCATCACAAGTATTTGGATTGAACGCGCGAGATGGCTTCATAAGATCAACACTTCAGTCACGTAAAAAAATGCCATCATTCGAAAGTAAAGCTGAATATAAAGTTTAAATAAAACGTTAATAGAAAAAAACATGCGCAAGGATGGGTGGTTGGGAGGGCATGGGTGGAGCTCGACACGCAGCCACCTCCTCGTGGTGAGTTCTGGATTATTTAGATCATTAATCAAAAGAACATTGATCTAAATAAACTAAGAGCTGCGTAATTCAGTAACTATTTTGGTAATTGGAACACTTAATATATAATAATAACAAGTAAGTTTCAGTTATTGTACTAATGCAGAATATAAGAAAATCATTATATTTCACTTTTTTCGACGGCTTTGTAGCACCTGAAGATATAATTTCGCAGGACTAATATTTATGCACAGTCATTATCTATAGCACCCACATATTTTCCGCACTAGCCATATTTGAATTTCGAAAAAAAGTTTAAAAACCTCATTTTCGATCCGCCCTATTGCATATAGATGTTATAATGTTATTAAGTTTCAAACCAACAAAGACCCTAGGATCCACTCATGGCTGGTCTACCAGTGTTAGTTATTGTGTATTGTGCATGTCCTCCGTGGTGGCAGAGAGGACCTACAATTTTACGTGGGTTCCGAACCACAAAGCCTTAATTTTACGACATTAAACTAGACACAATCTATCAACATATGCGTCTAATCGATTTTTATAAACGTTTATAGAAGTGCTACTAATTACTTCAACAGGAAAACTATTCCAGCTATTTACTATTCTATGCGTAAAAAAGTTTTTGGCAACTGCTGTCTCGAACCTTCTACTTGTCAACTTACCCGTTACTTCTAGTCCTATTATATTGAGATATTTCGAAAAAGGTATCGCTAACTACGTTATCGAACGAATTCATAATTTTGAAAACCTGGATTAGATCACCCCTTAGCCTCCTAGTCTCGAGTGTAGTCAGTTTTAACTCCTTAACCCTATCCTCGTAACGACTTCAAAAGCTCAAGTCTAAACCTGTCATCCTCAGTCACTCGCGAACCTTACGTCGGTGCAGATAGGCAATGCTAATTTTTCTCACACGCTCACAAACACGCTTACATGTGTGTGTATACGTATTAGAGGCCTGCGCGGGTTTCCCGCAGGTGCGGGTACCCGCGGGTACCCACATTGCGGGCGTGATGTGGGCCCCACTTAAAAATACTTGCGGGTGCGGGGCGGATCTGGGTAAAATATTGCGGGTGCGGGGTGGGTGTGGGTAAAATATTGCGAGTGCCGGGTGGGTGTGAGTTCAAACTTAAAATAATATGTATGTACAATGCATGTGAAGACTTACTTCTCAAACAGATAAAATCTCTCGACATTATTAATTTTAATTTTGAACATTGTAATTGTATTGACACTTGATAGTAAACATGTTTGTTGCAATAGTGGAGTTCAAACAATAATTAAAAGTACCTTAAAAAGGATATACTTTTTCTGGCATGCAGACTTCACATTCATGAGCTTGTTTTGTGCAAAGCATATACATGAGATACTTTTGAACGATAACTCAAAATCTCCAAACAGATATTTTCAAGCATTTCCAGAAATTCTGTCCAAAGGTCATTCAAAATGAATATCGGCCTATTACCCATGCAGATGTTGGCGCAGAAGAAATTATTGCTCTTAAAGATGACATTATCATGTTCCAAACGCAACCCTACACGAACAACAGCCTCGGAATGATTATCGAGAACTTCTGGAGCCCTCACTCATATTTTTAGGCGGGATTCGAATCACAGGTATTTCTTTTAAGCGCCCAGGTCCTGTCCATCGAGCACGATGGATGTCAAGAGACATTTACTCTCTCAAAATGTGGTAGTTTAGAAATCAATTCGATCTACAGATGGAAATACCGAATTTGAAATTAAAAGGAAATACAGCTTCAGAAAGGAAATGGGTAAACTTTTTAAATTTTAATATATTTCTTGTAAAGATATATTTAAAGGCATGGTTCCAAAGCTCTGTGGCCATAAAGGCTCCAGCAAATGATCTGAAGCTCTTTCAAGAGCTGAACTGTCTTAGAAATCAAAATCTATCAAATGCTCTTACTACTGTCTTTGGACGCCACATGTGGTACTTAAATGAGGTAAATGTTGCTCTTGCACTTTTTGATCCAGAGATATCATTTGATGTCAAAAGGATGATGGCCAAAGATGCAAATGAAGTTCCTTGCCATGAAGATTTTGTGCGTAGGGCTCAGCCCTTTGATCCTTCTCACAAAACTTTACCTGATTTTTGCACGCAAAGAACCAAATCATTTTTCACAATCACAGGAGTATTCGCAGAATTTCTTCATGAAGATCCTGAAAGGTGGTCAGTTTCGGCACATTACAATGCCGCAAAAGAAATAGTTAAAAATTTGAGAGTTGTAAATGATCTTGCAGAATGTGGTGTGGCTCTCATTACGTAGTTCAATGCAACACTAACAACAGATGAAAATAAAAAACAGTACGTTTTGCAGGTTGTAGAACACCATAGGAAACAAAACCCCAAAGCCAAGAAATATTACTAAAAAAATGTATGTTAATAAGTGTTATTCAAAAAATATACTGTGGTTATTTTATGTGTAAAATATATTATGTGTGTAGTTTTTGTATAGGCCTACAAAGAGATTAAAAAAGATAGGCTTAAGTGAATGTTCAGAAGACTCCAAAAGTATATTTATGTTAAATTTTGAAAATAATTAAGCTCAAGTTGAAATAAAGTCTTAAAAGTATGGAATTTATTTAGTTATGGTACAACTTTTTTGAAGTGGAACTTTTCAGTGAATTGAGCACCCTGTTAATATTAACTAAATTCAATAAAATTTTGTCTATATTAGTTTTTCATTCATTGCCACAAAATAAACATATGTGCTATTAGAAAAAATAAAGTTTAATTTTAGGCACAAGGAACAAGGAACTCTTCTAGGATAAGTAAATCCACTATAGTCCGAATAAGTAATGGCAAATGGCAAATACCATAGTTTTTTTTATTATGCTAGCCCGACGTGGGCTCAATTCTGCCAGTTGAGGTTTAAGTTTTGGTTTTTGGCAAAAAATATAATAGTAACCCCTTTTTCTTTGATGTATTCAATCTGACGTGAAGGCAGCGAGTCTTTTGCTTATATTGAGGTTCTAAATGTAGCTGGGCTCGGCTGCTTTAAACCCTAGATCCTGTCCCAAAGCTGGATCCTATCTGCTTTGCAGATAGCTGGTGAAGGAAGCTATATTTTTGGAACCTCTTTGCTAGTGACCCGTTGCCCACGTCGGGCTAGCATCAAGAAAAAAAAAACCTCAGGGAACCATTCTGAGTTCATTCCCATATATATATATATATATATATATATATATATATATATATATATATATATATGTGTGTGTGTGTGTGTAAAATTGAACAATGAATAATTCCTATATAATCTTTATATGCAATTATTCATTTTTACATAAGGACCAAACTCGCATAACGCAAGTTATCTGTTATTCAATTCATACGTCCATGTCCTTCCTTGACCTTTATCTTGTGTTATTTTTTTTTAATTGTTCCCTCGCAAGATACTCGTCATGCTGACGCATGTGCTCGAATTCCACTGACCAACACGGAAGGCGGTCATCTAATTAAGAAATCTCCTCTCTTGTTTACTTCTAATTCAAAAGCATGATTATGTTATACATCGTTATGCGTGCTATGTATGTGTATATATATATATATATATATATATATATGTGCCCATGTACTTTGTGTTAAATCTCAAAATAATAGTTATCCTAATGTAAATATGAAACACTGTAAACTATAGTTAACTGTGGTCAATTGTAATTAACTATAATAATTTAATATGATGTAATTAATGTACATTAATGAAACTGTAATTAACGATATTAAATGAATGCAAATTAATTGGTAATTATAATCGTAGTTACTGTATAGTAAACCAAAATTACAATGTACTCAATGTCCGACCCGACATTACGTCGCCATTAGGAATGTATACGCGGACGATATTATTATTTTTTTATTATTATTTTTTTGGTTGGGATATATTTTTTATGTGCTTTCGACTTTGCCAAATAATTGGTGACTTGTTCTTTTAAAAATTTCTTAATAATTTTCTTAGATTTAGCTTAATAATGAATCCTACTTAAAAGTTGCAGTGTTCATGTTTTGTATACATTTTCTCTTCGTTATAAAAGATGAAGTTATGTCTTGCCTAAGCATTTAATTGTAAATCTTAAACCTTTAATTTTTGCTCATATGCAGATCTTAGTATAAAGATGCATAGTTCAATTTCCACTTCTAATTAGCTCGGCAGATCAGGGAAACAGCAGATCTGAAAATACGCGGTTTAAGAAAAAAATATGGCTTCCTCTTCCTATATCCTGTTTATCTATTTAACCATTGTCACAACAAAAAATTTACTTTATTTTTAACTATTGTGCAAAAATAATACAGCCTTTTCAACATTTAATAATAATGGTGTTAGCAGAATCGGTGTATATTCAGAATTAGACTCAAAGGCTGAGCACTACCTGTACATTTAACAGTAAATTACAGTAAGAAATTGTCTTTTTCTTCTCCTTCGAGCCTTGCTCTCTTCAGAGAACTTAGTCATTAGAATTTCCCGATACGTTATAAGAAGAATCAGGGAATCTTCAGAAAATTTAGTAAGCCTCCCAGAATCCTCCGAGCGACTATAGAAGAACTCGGAGAGTAGTATAGAAGAAACTACTGCAAGTACCAAATCCGTTGCTGCCACCTAACTAGAACCCCCGTCGACTTCGAACCAACCCAGGCCATAGACGAAGGGTTAACATATATATATATATATATATATATATATATATACACACTCATATATATAATATATATATATATAATATATATATATATAATTATATATATTACACACATTCATATATACATATATATATACACTCATATATATATACACACACAGACACTCATGTATATATACACATATATATATATACATGTATATATACATATATATATACATGTGTGATGACAGAAATAAAAGCTTTTATTGGGCTCTTACTCACAGCTGGACACTTGAAATCAAACCACCTAAATATAAGTGCTCTTTGGGATAAAAAGTACGGACCACCTATTTTTAGAGCTACTATGGGCCAAGATCGATTCAAGGAAATAATGGCAAAAATACGATTTGATGACAAATCTACCAGATCACATCGCCGAGAAAAAGACAAATTAGCCCCAATAAGGGATATATGGGAAAAAGTCAACAATAATTTGACCAAAAGCTATCTTCCAGGAGCAAATGTAACAGTGGATGAGCAGTTACTTCCGTTCGTGGTAGATGCAGCTTCCGTCAGTACATGAGTTCAAAGCCTGATAAATATGGATTGAAGATCTGGTGGGTATGTGATTCAAAAACCTTTTATCCGCTCAAAGGTATACCATATCTAGGTAAAGGAAAAACAAAAGCATCAGATTAGGGACATCAGTTGTCAGTAACTTATGTGAGCCTTACTATCACACAAACAGAAATGTTACCTGTGATAATTTTTTCACAGACTTAGGCTTAGCAAAAACACCTACTAAGGCACGGTATGACTATCGTTGGAACTCTTGTGTCATATGTGCCAAACCTAAAAAATCTGTTATATTACTATCTAGTATGCACCATTCAGATCATATTGTGGTAGAGGAAGCGAACAAGCCTGAAATTATATTGTACTATAATGCTACGAAGGGTGGAGTAGACTCTCTTGACCAGCTTCTTCATATATTCATGCAACGAAAAACAACAGATGGCCGGCCGCTTTTTCATGAATTTATTGGATGTCTCTGCTGTGGCAGCATTTGTTGTTTGGACAAACAAAAATCCTATATGGCATAAAATGCAGAAAAAACACGAAGACGGACATTTCTTATCGATTATCAGAAAGCCTCATTCAACCACAGATAAGTAAAGGTCCCGAATGGGACTTCAACGTAATGTACAGAACACAATGGACAAAACTTTAGGTTATATGGGGAGTCACCATCAACAAATTCATCTACTGAGCTAAGAGGAAGAGATGTTATTATGCGAGTCCAAAAAAAGCAGAATGCAAAAGCAAGCATGCGATTTATGCAACAAAAACGTATGTTCCGAGCATTCTGTATGCAAAAGAAAATGCATAGAATGCGGCAAGTAAAAGTAGTTTTGTAAGAACAAGAAATATGCATCCTTTGAAATAAATAATTTATATATATATTTATATATATATATATATATATATATTCATTAATAAACTTTCATATAAAAGTAATATTTAATTTGATTAATAGTAAAAAAAAGGTTATTTCATTTTATTTTACGTTTTAGTTCATGTATAAATGGTTATATTTACGTTTATAAGTTCTGTACGAGTTAAGCATTGAATAAAAAGTGTTAAACTATAATGTTTTTCCATCACGTCAAGAATATATATACATATTTAACCAACTTAATTTTTTGAATTTGTGCAATGAGCCTGAGAGACTCACCTCAAGCATTTGAAGGATTTTTTTACCTTACCCTTTCTGGGTTAATATGGAGTTGGTCCTCCTTTAGCGGCAATAACAGCTGCAATGCGTCGGGGAATTGATTCATACAGCTTTTGGACAGTGGCTAGAGGAATCCTGAGCCATTCTTCGAGCAAACCCTGCTCCAGTTCCTCCAAAGACGCCGGCGGTGGGAATCGGCTTCTGACCTGCTGCTCCAACTGACACCACAGAGGCTCGATAATGTTAAGATCCGGGGATTGTGGAGGCCAATCCAAGCGTTCTACTTCACTAACATGCTCTTCAAACCAGTTTTTAACGACCCCAGCGGTGTGGATTGGTGCATTATCATCCTGGAAGACGGCGCCGCCATTGGGAAACAGCGTTTGGACCATGGGATGGAGCTGGTTAACTCTACCATGCAGTACTACAGCTGGGCCAAGAGTATTCCACGATATTGCTGCCCAAACCATCACAGATCCGCCTCCATGCTTAACGGTTGGGGTCAGGCAGTCGGGGTCATAAGCATCTTTAGGCTGTCTCCAGACGTAAACTCGACCGGAACATGGAATAGCGTAAAGGATTCGTCGGAGTAGACTACATTCTTCCACCGGTCCATTGACCAATTCTTATGGTCATTACACCATTTTCTGCGCCGCTCAATGTTGATGTGCGAAAGGAAGGGTTTGGCAATTGCAGCCCTCCCATGGTATCCAGCTCCATGGAGCTCGCGACGTACAGTTCTGGTCGATACCGGGCTTGCAAGATGCTGGTTAAGCTCTGCAGTCACTTTTGGAGCTGTGGTCTTATGGTTCTTTGTCACAATGCGCTTTAGCACCCGGCGGTCTCGATCACACAGCTTCTTCTTCCGTCCACTATTGCATTTGTCGGTGCTTGTCTTTCCATGGTTTTGGTATGCAGACATGACCATAGAGACAGTTCCTCTGGATACATTGAACATCTGAGCGGTTTTCGTCACCGATGCACCAGCCATCCGCGCTCCGACAATTTGCCCTCTTTGGAAGTCTGACAGGTCTTTCATAACTACTAATTCATAATTCACTCAGATCTGTAAAAACAACGTGAGGGTTATAACATGACGTATACACTCTCTGTTACGCATTTAAATAGGTTTGCCAGTCATTTGACCGTTTACTTTGTGTCTAAGCAGTCCGTAAAGATAACCGGTGAAATCGCCGGGTGTTCATATTATTTTGTCTAACCCCTGTATATATATATTATATATATAATATATATATATATATATATATATATATATATATATATATATACTATATATACACACACACACACAAACACACATATATATACATATATACACACATATTATATATATATATATATATATATATATATATATTAACGTAAAGAACGACGCTTTGTATAGGAGAATTATCCGCGCAAGATGAGAGCGAAAGAACGAAACAAATGAAAAAATGAGGTAACCACCCGGGAATCGAACCGGGGATCTTCCGATTGCCGGTCAGATATGATAACCATTACACCACGGGCCTCACTCAAACAAATGTCGTAATTCCTCTACATACGCGCAGAAACCAATGCCCCAAAGGGGCACCTTCCGCATGCCGTAACATTATATACATTATAACTGCAAACACGCAGTATAATTAACATAAAGAACGACGCTTTGTATAGGAGAATTATCCGCGCAAGATGAGAGCGAAAGACCGAAACAAATGAAAAAATGAGGTAACCACCCGGGATTCGAACCCGGGATCTTCCGATTGCAGGTCAGATATGATAATCGTTCTTTCGCTCTCATCTTGCGCGGATAATTCTCCTATACAAAGCGTCGTTCTTTACGTTAATTATACTGCGTGTTTGCAGTTATAATGTGTATATATATATATATATATATATATATATATATACACACTCGTGTGTATATTTATATATATTTGTGTGTATATTTATATATATTTGTGTGCATATATATATATATATATATATATATATATATATATATATATCTATATATATATATAAATACTCGTATATATATATATTATTATATATATATAATATATATAAATACTCGTATATATATATATATGTGTGTGTGTGTGTGTACATACATAATCGTGTATATATATATATATATATATATATATATATATATATATATATATATATTTATATTATACACACACACACACACACTCGTGTGTGTATATATATATATATATATACACACACAAACTTGTGTGTATATATACATGCATACTCGTGTGTGTGTATATATATATACATATATACTCGCGTGTGTGTGTGTATATTATATAATATATATAATATATTATATATATATATATATATGTATGTATATATATATATATTATATATATATTATATATATATATAATATATATATAAATATATATATATATATATATATATATATATATATATATATATTTAAATACATACTTGTGTGTGTATATATATATATATATATTATATATATATATATTATATATATATACACACATACATATACACAATGGGACTAAATTGTTGAGCCTACCAAGAAAAGAGTAGACATCCAAATTATTAGGCCAAAGGCATAAAATATCATCTATGTACTGTACCTTAGGGTGCATCAAATTTCCCATGATTTTTCAAAAAGTTTTATTTCAATCTGTCCCTATGATTACTGTGTTCCAATGCCTGAAATAGCACATATGGCCAAATTTCAAAGATTTATGTGGTCATCTAGGGGGTCCACATCATTGATGCAATATTTAGTATTGGAGTTAAATTGACCAAAAAATTAAACATTTTATATCCCGGTTTCCGTGTTTGCAAAAGTATCAGAACCAGTAAAAATGTATTAAATAATCAAAACAGGGATACATTGCATTGATTTCTACATTACTTTCTGACGTCTGACATTACAGTCTGGTTTATACATTATATTATTGATACTATATACATTATTGGTGATACAAGCAAGTCAAAGTCAAAAGAACACTACTTTAATAAAAAATGTTCAAGAGCTGTAAATGAACATGAACAATTAGTTTAGTCTCCAGTTTTTCTCTTTCGAAGATTAGGAAGCTTCTTTCTGTCGGATTCAACAACTTGTAGGACATTTTGGTAATGTTGTTCTGATCTGGCAGCCATGAGGAAATTAGAACTTAGCTTCACCCCACGCTCAGCACAATCATTTACGACGTTTAACTGCCGAGATGTGTTCTCTGGATGTTTGAAAGGAAGCTAATTCTGGCCAATTTTCGATATTATGAGTCAGGAAAGAACTGTCAAGTTCCAGAACAGAGAAAATGTACCATGAATCTTTGTTGATTAAGTCGCCAAGCTTTGTCGTGCTGGAAATGGAGTTTGGAAATTTGGGTTTCCCAAATCCCGTACCAAATCGATGTTGTGGTAAAGATGCCTGATCTTGTGCTGGCTTTACTGCTATAAGTCTCTCAGCCAGATAGCGGCGTTCAGCTTCAGGGACTGCATCATTAAAGAGCGCAAGAGGTACCATCTCAGCAGTCAGGTACCATAGGTGATGCTTGAGAGTTTTTATCGCACTAGATGATATGCTGGGGCTGAGTTTTTCATATCTGAGGATGTCTTGGTAAAGACAGATCATTCCATGGAGCCTCTACCGCGCTTGAACAGGTGATCCACCACCAGCTGTACAGCAAGCAAACAAAGTTGACAAACTCTCGCAGTTTGGGTTGTTGTGCTTCCGTGGTAATGGTTCCAGAGGGAAGAGAGCTGATCTGCTCCTCCAGCAGCACCATCTTAATGGAGTAGAGAAACTTGGCCATCCACCTAGCCTTGTGTACAGCACCAGGACGTCGAAATGAAAACTCTCTACTTGTCCAATCCAAGTAGAGCAAACAAAGATCAGAAAATTCTTTGTAGTCATCACATTGATATTGATGCTTCACAACAGACTGCGCGCATGAAATCGCTCTGGCCCTATAGTCATGGATTATGGTTTGTACATCATCTGAATAAGAGGTACCATCCAAAAAATTAAGTGCCTGATTATTGTTGTGTTGAACTGTGTCTAAATGCTTTCGGAACTGACAGAATATGGTAACTTCTAGTGACATTGGTGGTTCTATTTTCAGATCATTGAAGACTTGTGTAAGGATTACCTCGCCAACGTGATGCCGGCAAGCTGACCACAGTAAAGCTCGACCTATGTCCTGGTGCAGGCTACACAGGCAGCACTCACATGACCAGTGTTACTAGCTGTTGTGTCAAAAGTCATGTTCACTACTGAGTCAACACAATTCCATGATCGGAGAAGCTCCATGGTGAGATTAGCAATGCTTTGACCAGCTGGCTGATCTGTATTTGGCTTGTAGGAAGGCACACCAAGAAGTTTGATGTCATAGGAATTGCCAACTGCTACAGTGAGCCTCTCTTCAGCTTTAGTTTGGTATGACAGAGTTGACATCAGTTTAGAATCCCAGTGAAGAGACAGGAACTGTGGTGGAACCCAGGACTCTTTGACCGATGATGCAAGCTCTTCACCAACCTTACGTCTTGCTCTGTCGGCGGTAGAATATGAGTGTGAAACATTTTTTGTGTCACCTCCTAATTCCTTAATGATGGCTTTGGTAAATGCTGCCTGTTGGGCCAGTGTGATCTTCGTGCGTGTAGACAGGGAAACCATCCTATGGGATTTGAGTATGTCATGACTTATAAAAGCAGTTGTTCCTGAACGAGTTGCTTGGCGAGTTTTTTGTGTTTTTGGTTTGTAATCCTCTATATCACCCTCTTCATCCTCAATATCACTGTTGCTTTCCTCACTGTTCTCAATCTGAACTTTGCTTGTAGATGCTTGGGCTTTATGAGCTTTAAGCTGTTGTTCTGCTTGCATCATTTCCTTTTCCTGCTTTCTTTGGACTTTTGATGCGAGCTTCTTGTCATGGCTTCCAAACGATGCGACTCTGCCTGATTTCATTGACCGCAAGAACTCCAGATCTTCAGGATCTTTTATGAGTTGCTCAGCATTCCTTGGCCAAAACTGAAATGTTTCTTGTAACTCCTTTTCGATCCCATTAAGCTTCGCAACTGCACCAGGCGAAGAACGCCAATCCACTGGAAGTTCCCTAAGTTTTGCATTTTTTGCAGATAGTGCTATAATTTTTTCAACAGCTTTCTTCTCGGTAATCATGGAAATGTTGCCTTTCTGATAAAATGGAATAACTTTTTGCAAGACAAATTTAGCATTGTTCCATTTTGTACGGTTAAACGGTAGACCTTCTTGCTGATGAAACATGTAGCATCGCAACACTTGCTCACATGTTGGCAGCCTAGATCCTGTTATCTCTGCATCTGCATCGCTGATTCCAGCACCAAGACCATAAATGGCAGCAGTTTGACGAGTTTTAACAGCATATTTATCATTTGTGCTACCTGAACTGGCCTAATGCACGACAGGTGTAAAGAGAACACAAAATTTATTAACGTAAACACTTGCACATAACATTTAACATAAACACACAAAAATCACATTTATCATAAACACTTGCATATCAGATTATACATTGCGTTCCTTTTAGAATATTCTATAACTTTCCACCACTTCCTAGCACTTTCTAGAGGTTTCTATCACTTTCTAGAGGTACTATCACTTTATAGAAGTTTCTATCACTTTTTAGAAGTATATATATGACCTTAGAAATATCACTTACATGTTCTTGGGCTGATTTTTGTAGTGAACAAAATCTTTAAACTTCTACTATTTGGATCTCAAATCACAGAATGACTGTGGGGTTGGTGTGCATATAGGAAGTCTGTGTGGACCCCATAAATGGCATTCAAATCCAAAAATAATTCACATAGTAGGTTTTCTTAACCATTGGAACATTTCTAACTTAGGGACAAAGTGAAACTTTGTCATTGGTGATTTTGATGCACCCTACTGTACCTGTACCAAACCAGGTTAAAATTAACAATCGAAGGCAAAATTCTACTTTCAAAAAATTCCATATATAAATTAGCTAGTACAGGTGACAGGGGATTTCCCATCGAAAATCCAAACGACGTAGCATAAAACTTATTTAATTTGGATGTCGACCTTTTTGTTGATAGGCTCAACAATTTACTCCCATCTATTAAGTTCACAGTTGAAAAAGAAAATGATGGAAGCCTATCTTTTCTGTATCTAAAAATTTGGAGATGCTCTAATCAGTTCAAATTTGAAGTCTCTCTGAAGCCTACCAATAATAACTCTTATGTGCATTTTTATTCTGACCATCATCCCTCGACTAAATCCTCTATTTTCTCTGCTATGTTTCTTAGAGCACTGAGAGTTGTCAGTCCTGAATTTTTAGATTCCGAGTTATGCAATATCATGAATATTGGTACTAAATTATGTTATCATATTTCATTTTCAGATAACTGTCTTAGGAAAGCCAAGAATAGGTATTATAATAAAGTAACTGTAAAGGAATTTGAGCATAAATATATCCTTAGCCTACCTTACCATGTTAATTTTCAATATCTTCCGACTTTGCTGAAAGCAATTGGCATCATTGTAGTCTTTAAGCATAATAATACTGTTAAATCATGCCTAATAAAGAATAGCCCGGAAAATGTTGTTGGTTGTGTGTATTCGATTGGATGTACACAATGTAACTCAGTATATATAGGCCAAACGAGTAAAACGTTAGATATAAGGGTAAAACAACATAAATATGCGTGTAGAACAGCTAATAATTCCAATGCTTTGTTTAACCATATGTATATATGTAATCATAGCATCAAGTGGGATAGTTCTAAAGCGCTTGTTAAAAACAGAGATATAATAGAAATAAATATTCTACAATGTGCATTTATTCATTTTAAAAACAATTTCAATAACAGTGCAGGAATGTATAAATTTGACAATATCCTGTTAAAATTCCTTTTGCCTCTCATTAACTCTTGTTAAGTATGTGCTAATTGCTTTGGTTTCCGCTACGTTGTATATATTTATGGGCTTCTTGCCTTCTCTCTTCATTCCCTGACGGGGTGTAGCTCTGAACACACGAAAGGCCTTGGAATCGTTTTTCCTTTTCCCTGTTGGTTTGCAGCATATATATATATATATATATATATATATATATATATATATATATATATATGTACTCGTGTGTTTATATATATATATATATATATATATATATATATATATATATATACATATACATATTCGTGTGTGTGTGTGTGTGTGTGTATATATATATATATATATATACTCGTGTGTGTGTATATATATATTTTATATATACATATATATATATATATATATATATATATTATATATACATTCAACTGCAAACAACACGCAGTATAATTAACGTAAAGAACGACGCTTGTATAAGAGAAAATTCCGCGCAAGATGAGGAGGGAGAACGAACAAATGAAAAAATGAGATAACCACCCGGGAATCGAAACCGGGATCTTCCGATTGCCGGTCAGATATGATAACCACTACACCATGGTCCTCACTCGATCAGAAGTCGTAATTCTCCTACATACGCGCAGAAACCAATGCCCCGAGGAGGGCACCTCCCGCATGCCGCACCTTTATATACATTTCAACTGCAAACAACACGCAGTTCTTTACGTTAATTATACTGCGTGTTCTTTGCACTTGAAATGTATATATAGGTGCGGCATACGGGAGGTGCCCCCCTCGGGGCATTGGTTTCTGCGCTTATGTAGGAGAATTATGACTTCTGATCGAGTGAGGACCATGGTGTAGTGGTTATCATATCTGACCGGCAATCGGAAGATCCCGGGTTCGATTCCCGGGTGGTTATCTCATTTTTTTATTTGTTCGTTCTCCCTCCTCATCTTGCGCGGAATGTTCTCCTATACAAGCGTCGTTCTTTACGATATATATATATATATATATATATATATATATATATATTATATATATATATATACTGCGTTCCAAATTATTAAGCAGATTACATTTTCTTCAATGTTTTCAAAAGTTTTTTCCCCAATTTCAATGAAATTTGTAGCAAACAATCACTATATATAGCAGCATTGATGGTATTCATTTCGATAAAATATTTTGATAATTAAAATAATTATCTCATTTTACTGAAAAATATGTAAAATATTGTGTTCCGAATTATTAAGCAAGTATTCTATTTACGGATCTAAATGGTGAAAATGGGTAAGAAGAAGGATTTAACACTAACTGAGAAAAGAAAAATGGTCAAGTTACTCGATGAAAATATAAAATCTATTGAAATTGCGAAGCAGTTTGGCAGAGCTTATCGAACTGTAAACAAGTTTGTAGCGGAGGGTACCAAACTGAGGTAACGAAGTGATAAAGGAGCTATAACAAAAGTGACAAGGCGGCAGATATCTGTAATCAAGTGCAAATTGCAAAGCATCCATTGTCCTCAAATAAAGAGGTTTTTGAGCAGGCTGGCATACATAATGTACCAAACATCTCGATGTGGAATCCTCCAAACAATTGGCAAGACGTGTAAACCTACGATTCAGTCACCATTAACACCTGGGTACAAGAAGCAGCGTGTTGAATGGGCGCGTCAGTGCGTGAAAACAGATTTTAATACTGTATTGTTCACCGATGAATGAAAAGCAACCCTTGAGGGATCTGATGGTTGGTCAAGAAGATGGATTGCTAAAGGTCAATCTCTACCATGGAATGAGGTTTTCTTTTAGAAAGTTTGTGTAAGACTGGGCATTCATTTTTACACCTTCAGGCACTCTGTATGGGACAGCTACTTCATTGCCTATCAAAACTGCCCAAAACATGACACTACCTCCACTTTGTTGCCGTCTTAATCTCGATGGTAGAAATTGGCTCTCAGCAGTCCATCTTCTTGACCAAACATCAAGTCCCTCAAGGGTTGCTTTTCATTCATCGGTGAACCATACAGTATTAAAATCTGTTTTCACGCACTGACGCGCCCATTCAACACGCTGCTTCTTGTACCCAGGTGTTAATGGTTACTGAATCGTAGGTTTACACGTCTTGCCAATTGTTTGGAGGATTCCACATCGAGATGTTCTTGGTACATTATGTATGCCAGCCTGCTCAAAAACCTCTTTATTTGAGGACAATGGATGCTTTGCAATTTGCACTTGATTACAGATATCTGCCGCCTTGTCACTTTTGTTATAGCTCCTTTATCACTTCGTTACCTCAGTTTGGTACCCTCCGCTACAAACTTGTTTGCAGTTCGATAAGCTCTGCCAAACTGCTTCGCAATTTCAATAGATTTTATATTTTCAGCGAGGAACTTGACTATTTTTCTTTTCTCAGTTAGTGTTAAATCCTTCTTCTTACCCATTTTCACCATTTAGATCCGTAAATAGAATACTTGCTTAATAATTCGGAACACAATATTTTACATATTTTTCAGTAAAATGAGATAATTATTTTAATTATCAAAATATTTTATCGAAATGAATACCATCAATGCTGCTATATACAATGATTATTTGCTACAAATTTCATTGAAACCGGGGAAAAACTTTTGAAAACATTAAAGAAAATGTAATCTTCTTAATAATTTGGAACGCACTGTATACATACTCATATATATATATATATATATATATATATATATATATATATACATATTCGTGTGTGTGTGTATATATATATATACATGTATATACACACACACTCGTATATAGGTAGGCGAGGAGGCGGTGTTATGTTGTATATCAAAGATAATATTGCGAACGTTATAGAAGTAAAGCACACAATTCCAGAACCGATAGATTCGACTGTAGCAGAACTTAAATTGAACGATTTCAAACTTCTTGTTGCGGATATATGTAGGCCCCCTAACAGCTGATACGGACGAAGCGTTATATCGTTAACAAAAGAGAATAATAGGTAGTGAGCAGGCCGTAGTTATGGGTGACTTTAATTGCCCCAACGTGCATTACGATACAATGCAGGGAGACGCGGAAGGTAATCGTTTAGTTAATTTTCTCGAGGATAGCTTTCTTATTCAAAAGGTTGGTGAACCTACGAGGTTGGACTGTTAGGGCATATCATACTGTGGGTTCAGGGTTGAAACTTTGGAAGAACAAAGTGGCTAATATGTATTCCTATGTAAAAATTAATTCTAAGATGGGTTTATTATTTGCAACTTTTCCGAAAAATCTCCTTTTCATGGTCAAAATCGCGATTTTCTGATTTGAAGGCTGCCTGACGCAGCCTCAGGGCACCCAAACCAAAGGGCGCAGCTGTTCTGCATATGATTTAGTCTAAAAGCTGCTTTTCTGACCTCATCCTTGCTTTCTTTCGTGTTTCAACACCTCTGGTTGCTGAAAAAATGTTTAGATTTCACGTAAAACTTAAGAATTTTAAGATTTTCTTCAAAGAATAGGCGCGGCTCACCAGCTCTACTCTGATCGAGTAGCGGGAGATTTTCCACTTACACGGGTAGGTTTACACGCCTGTTCTTCCTGGATCCCTGAAAAGCGTGGCCTCATAAGATCTTATATTATGATCCTATGAGGATTTTCAGCTCTTATGAGCATTAACGATGGCTTCAGCCTCTTCATCAGCCACTCGAACCTGAAAAGCTCCTAAGTATGTCCTGCTTCGATCTGAACACTGGGAGCATTTCTCGATGGTCTATCCTGGCTCTCACCCACCCATCTCTCCTCTCGTGACAATACACAGCTTGGGAAGCAGTTGAAACTTCCTGTACAGCTCTCTTGCAGGACTGAGTATGAACAGAGAAAGCGTCCACTTTGAGTGGAGTTTTCCCGAGATCCTCGAGCTCAGTCAAGGTCATCTTGCAGGTGAAAATAGGCTCGTAAATATTCTCTGATTCCCAGTTGATGAGATCCTCAGGTGAAGTGGCTTGCAGATTGACTTTGGGATTTTTATGGGGCCTCACTGTCGTATCACCAAAGTCTCTTCCTTCTCTGATCTTCTCTATCTGGCTCACAGCAAAAGCTCTCTGATGCTCATCCTCACTGCACAGGAATGAAGCCAGGATGTTCTCAGGATGTGCGTGGTAAGCTCCTCTTATCACTGCAGCAGAGATGATGTTCCTGACCTCGGTAGTCTGGTTCCTCAGCAGCCTCAGGCTTGAAAAAACGTGTGCAGGACCAAATTTGAGGTGGTGCTTCACTTTGATGTCGTAGTACATTTTGAAGTAGAAGTTAAGGCAGAACTTCACGAGGACCTCGAGCCTCCTCAACACCTCCCCCTTCAGTCCGTGCTCCCTCATCCACAACAGCAAGATGGCCTGTGCAGTAGTGAGCCACCTGGATTGGTTCAGAGGTCCGCACTTGAGACCAGCCAACTGTGGACTGAGACTTCCAGACTTGATGGCTTTGATCAGAAGATAGCAGTTGTGCTGGTCTGTGGAGAGAGATTTGACTATCTCTACTGGCAGCTCTATGATATCTTCAGTTCCTTCCACTGGTTTGAAGTTGAAGTTGACCTCAAGTTCATTCACTTCCTCAAGAAGTTTTCCAATAGGCCCACTGAAGCCTGACCGGGGAGTTACAGGGCCGTCCAGCTTGATGATTAAGTGCCTCAGTGGGAGCTCGTTCACAAGGAGCTGACAGATCATCCAGTGGCACTTGCGATCCAGCAATTTTCTCCAATAGGGCTATGGCTCCCCCAGACCACCCCGTGTTGGTGTTGGTAGAGTCTCCTCCAATCATTACAAGGCTCTCGTCAGCTCCGTGATCCAGAAGCCACTCATGTAGGCCCTGAGCGATCTTATGAGCAGGCTTTTCTCCTTCCTGAGGTTCCTCGGAAGTGAAATGAAAGAGGTACTTTCATTGAGGCTCCCACGTGATAGTGTAATGCTCCTCGATCACTTTGCCAGGATGAAATCTACCTGTCACTTCGTCATATGTCAACAACTTTGTGTTCCTATCCTGCTTGCCATCAAAGAATATCCCAGAGATCTTCTCCTCCTCTGACCTCTGCGTGAGAGCTTCAACTGATGAGGCCATTACTTCCTCCTTGGCCCTCCAGAATTTCATGCCATCTATGGGCAAGTAAGCCTTGTCTTTGGAAAGATGACCGGCCTTGATAAGGTCGCTCAGGAAGCCAGTGGCAACTGCAGCTGCCGGAACATTTGCCACCCTGTACCTCAAAACTGCTGAAGCTGTCCCTTGGATCTTCATGTAGGTTAGTGTAGCAGAAGTTGGAGTTTCGGCAGGTACTTCAGCGGGAACGTCCATAGGAGCTTCAGCAGCTTCAGCATTGCCAGAGGCTTCTTTTGCAGCTTCTTCCAAGTTTGGCTCTTCGTCCTCCTCAAAGTCTTTCATGAGAAGTTCCTCATTAGTAGCCTCCTCTTTCTTCTTCCTCTTCACAGCAGAAGCTTCTTCAGCCTCCTTCCTCTTCGCTGCTTTGATCTGTCTCCTGCTGTCTTCGAAGTCTACAGAAGACATCTGGATTCCTGAAACTTCGGAAGTGTTCACTCTCTGGTAGTACAGCCACTGAAGGTCCAGTTTAGGAATCTTCACCTCCAAAGGACAGTTACAGTTCACATGGGCCTTGAGGAAGCATCCTGAGCATCCACTCCCCTCTGAGCCGCACAAGAAGATCTGATGCTTGCAAACGCAGACTTCACAGAGTTTATCCAGATCAGCCATCCTCTTCTCCTGGGTAGCAGACTTAACTCTCCCGTTCACAACGTCTGTCATCTTCCATTTCAACAAGATCTTATATGAGAGCGATTTTTCCGTGATTGTCACAGGCGGGCAGAACTTTACATTCGACTTCCTCCACTGGGTCATCAGGAGTGAAGCCAGCTCGTCAGTCATCTCTCGGATAGGGTATTTAGACCTTTGGATGTCATGAATGAGGAACTTTTCCTCCTGCAGACAAATCCCTCTCTGAAGAACGGCTCTCCAAGTCGGTACCTCGCTGGGAATGAACTCCTTCCCCGGGCCCACAACATCCGAGAGCTTTGAACCGGACATTTTCCTGGTTTTTGGGTAGATTCGGCCATCACGTCTAGTCGGTGCTTGTTCTCGCTCTTGTCCAATCGGTAACAAATTCATATCAGTATGTTTAGTGTTCTTTCGGCATAAATATAGACAAAGAATATAATTTTTGGTTATAATCAGGGTTCCCAACCGGCATTTTTAATTACCAAATTAACCTAAATTTGTTAATGAATATTTATTTTGGTAATAGAAAACTGAATTTGGCATTGCAAATTTAATTTAAAATTCGAAATAATGGTGTAACATAAACTTAACCCTTTGTCATTCAGTACCATTAATTTTAGTGTAGGTTCATTTTTTTACTTGAAATATGCATAGGAGGTATATATAAGCATTTTTAGTAATCTTGTTTTTGTAAGAACATTTCTAAATTAAATAATTTATGTGTCCATTAGTCAACAAAGGTCTAATAAGGTAATTAGTGGGTGGTAGTTAGTACTCTCTCTCTCTCTCTCTCCTCTCTCTCTCTCTCTCTCTTTATATATATATATATATATATATATATAACAGTACATAAAAACAATCGTAATGAAAAATTCATTTCATGTATCCAATTGGACACACGTTTTATCATAGACAGAAATTAACCCTATGAAAACTTTGTGTCCATTTCGAAACGAACTTTGAATAAAGTCTTTTCTTTATAGTTATTAAAAATATTACTTAAACAAAGTAAACAGGGAGCTTCCTTAATACTTCTAGAATGAAATTATAGTCAAAACAAATATAATAATGGTGATTAAACTTAGGAAAATTACAAAAAACACTTACCGAAAAAAATGGCGTCCACTCACTTCTACTCCACAAATATAACTGGCGTAATTGCTCAGAGCCATCTATTAAGAGAATGTTGAACTTCGCCTTCTGCGTCCAAATGGTTACAAAGATTCAAATGGAGTAGATTTTTTTTCTTATATATGTATGTATTAAACCTGTGTAAGAGTTAAGCAAAGTTAATGTGTCTAAATGGCAACAAATTACGACAAAGGGTTAAAAATATGAGGTTGTGTTCAATTGAATATTTAGTATTTCAGCATAGAACAGGGAACCGCAATTTTGAACATGATAACGCGATTTTTGGGAAAAGTTGCAAAAAAGAAACCCCTCTTAGAATTAAATTTTACATAAAAATACATATTAGCCAGAGTGAAATTCGGACTCGGAAAAGTATGATATGCCCTATTGGACCGTATTTTAGATTTAGTAATAACTAGGGCGGTCAAAAGTCAATAACGTCAAATTGTTTCCTATGGGGCACTTTTCGCTGAAACGACTGAAAATGCAATAAAAACACCTGTAGGGGGTATATTACCAAAGTTAATAGGTCAACCAAAAGTCAACTTTTAACTGTTAGGTCAAAAAATAGCAATGAGGTAAATAAAGTCAATTTTTTGGAATAAATAATTAAAATAACTAAAAATTGGCATCTTTTTGGTTAACTGGCAACTTCGCTGCTCGTATTTGTCTTATTCAGTTATGTCCGTTCTGGTTTTGGATGTGGTTGTGTTGTATGTATTGTGGTTACTGGTTACCATTTTTGATTTGTGATTTTTTCTGATTTGTGATTTCACTGATTTCGATTTCTTTTGATTTCAGATATTTAAAATGCCAAAAGTTGCAGTTAGTTCTATTGCTAAAGTGCGCGCTATAATTGCAAAATATCCTAATGAATTCATTTGTTCAGGAAAAAATGAGCTATACTGTCAGATTTGTTGTGTTGTGGTCAAGCATGACAAATCCTTTTTTGTGGATAAACATCGCTCTACCCAAAAGCACCAGCGTGGTATAGACCAAAATGTGGGAAATGAAAAGACGCAAACCCTTTTAAAGTACAAGTCTTCAGATTTTTCGGAAAAACTTGTGACTACATTTCTGTCAGCCAACATATCTCTTCATAAGTTGAGCAACCCTCATGTGAAACAATTGTTCTCTGAATTAGGTGTAGCAGTGCCTTGCGTGTCAACTTGCAGATCAATAGCAATGAAACAGGCAGAAAGCGAGTTAAGTAGAATAAAACATTTGGTAGAGGGTAAATTAGTTTTCCTAATTGTTGATGAAAGTGAAGTAAGGGGCTCAAAATATTTGAACATACTTGCTGGATCTATTGATGTTCCCAAGAAAACATATTTAATCAGGTGCGATGTTCTTCTTGGAAATGTTAATGCACGAACTGTCATACAGAAGATTGACGATACTGTAAAAGAATTCGAGATACCAAGAGAAAATTTCTGTTTACTTCTGTCTGATGCAGCTCGTTACATGGTGTCAGCTGGAGCGACACTCAAGCAACTTTTTCCAAGACTTTTCCATGTAACGTGTCTTGCGCATCTGTTACATAATTGTGCGATGCAAATAAGAGCATTTTATAGTGATGTTGACACTTTAATTGCATGTGTCAAGGCTTCTACTCTTAAAAACAAAAGAAGGAAGGAATTGTTTGCTGAAATAGGAACTCCTCCAGAACCGATTGTAACACGTTGGGCAAGCTGGCTGAACGCTGCTTTTTATTAGGCAGACAATTTTCCAAATGTGAAGACAATTGTGGAAAATTTTGAAGATGAAGGAATCATTGTTCAGAAGGCTAAAGAGAGTGTTGCTAATGAAAAACTGCCAAAGCAACTAATGTCAATCAAAATGAATTATAGTTTGATTGCTAGCTTAGTGACTAGGATGGAAGCATCTGATTGCACCATTAGAGAGGCATATGAAACCATTTCTTCTATCAACCTTGGCGAAGATATGTGTTCTGTCAAACAATACATTGAAACAAGACTCAAGACAAATGGTATTTGTGAAATAATTAACCTCAGTAGACCTGAAATCTCACCAACAGTTTATGGTCAGCTTTTGCAGTCAACCAACAACTGCCGCTGTAGAGAGATCTTTCTCCATGCTTAATAAATTATTAAGTAAGGATCGCAATTTTTTGCCAGAAAATGTCGGCAAATACTTCATAATTTACCACAATCGGTCAACTGATATAGAAGAGCAAGAATAAGTAATTAAAGTATCGTTTTTATTATTGAAAGTAAAGGCAACTTTATAAGTCAATTTTTTCAATTCGTAAGGTCAACTTTCTTAATTTTTTCGGTCAACTTTTTACTGCCCTACTAATAACTACGGATGATAGGCCAATCACGGATCATCAAGTAATAAAACCGTTAAGCAATAGCGATCACAATATAGTAGAGTTTGTCCTCTCAGTAAGTCACTTGAAACCAGCTAACTCGACTAAAATTCCTAACATACATACATAAATACATACATACATACATACTCGTATATATATATATACATACATACATACTCGTATATTTATAAATACATATCATACATACATACTCTTATATATATATACATAATGCATACTCGTATATATACATACATACATACTCGTATATATATATATATGTATACATACATACATACATACTAGTATATATATATATATATATATATATATATATATATATATATGCGAACACCGTCGTGCCTAACGCCTGTCTCGGGGATGACGCGGATATCCTCCCTGGTAAACGCTCTCGAAAAGTAATAATTGAGCACATTAGCGATGACGGCGTCGGAGGTCTGCACAGCGCCGCTGGGATCCTTTAACAGGCCTGTCATGCTTCTAATGGGTTTTCTACTATTAACATAACACGAATTGCTTATGGTTCGCATTGCAGAGGCTTGCCACCCGGAGTTGTTCGTTACGTTTGGCTAGCCTAACATTCGCCTTGACTTCCCTGCACAGGCGGACATACGCCTCAGTGTTCTCGTGGGAACGATTGGCTTTCGCCCTCCTATACGCAAATTTCTTATTTAGGATAGTCGAAGCGATGTGCGACTAAACCACTTAGACTGCGTTGAAGCAGGGGTGACAGGTTTTGAGGATATGACAGCAAACTGCAGCACTATAAACTGGTCCCAGAATGCACTCCACACTCTCTCAACATCGCCGCCCACCTCTACCTCCATCTCACCTATGCTATCCAGGAGGCCAACAAAGTCCGCCGGCCGTAGATCGAGCTTACTGCCTCGCGAGTTACTGTGCAGACACAGTACTTAATCAGACCGTGATCACTCCCGCCCAACGATTCGTCAACGGTGAGGCCAGTGACGAGGTTGTCTTCGGTCGTGAATACTAAGTCTAGAACGCTTCCACCTCGTGTAGGCCCATTGACACACTGAGTCAGGAAGTTCTCATCAACAAAGTCAACTAGCCTCCTCCCCTCGACATCAGCAGTCCTGTCTTCCCAGTTTATGCCGCGACAGTTGAAGTCTCCTAAAACTTAACACACCCTGTCCCCTAGCTGGATACGGAGTTAGTTCGGTGTACAGGGCTGTATCCTCCTCGAGGAGGAGATGCGGAGGTCTGTACACCAAGATTAACATATAGTTCGTCCGTCCCAGGTTCAGATCGACGCCAGGTATCTCCCGTTCCGATCGGAACTGGCAGCCAACCCGACTCGACGTGTCCCTCACATATATTAGTACCCGTCCCCCTTCCCCACGGGAGCAGTCCTTGTGAAACATTATATACCCGGGAATCTCGAACTCCTCATCGCAGTCCCTACGATCAATATGAATCCAGGACTCGGTGATAGCAACAATATCCTGGTATTCTGATGTCAAGAGCACCCGTAGCTTGCAAAACGTACTCCTAATTGACCTAGCATTATAAAGCAATGCACGGAGAGAGACTTCCCTATTCTGACCGCGCCGTAGCACGGTCCGTTTCCCGAACAAGCAAAGCTGTCGGGAGTTGAAGAGCCCCTCACCAACTAGGAGGCAACTTCCGCAGGAGCCCGAACCCCCTCCAACGGGGAAGGATGGTCGCCCACCTTTACATGGACGCACCTTTCAGCTGAAGGTACGTCCGCTAGCAGTGGCTCAAGATCATCCCTCCCCGGTGGTGGCCCGTCATCAATCTCCGGGTTTGATCTCACCATACCATACGGTATAGGTGCCGGTCGAGCAGCGCACTCAGCACACCTTTACCCTTGTTATTGAAGTGGATACCAGAGAGAGAGAGAGAGGGAGAGAGAGAGAGTCACAAGGAGTTACAAGAAGTACAAGGACGAAAGGAAGTCTCAAAAACATTCCGGTCCACTCGGAGAGGTTCCTGTCTTGAAACAATTTTATTTTTCTTTCAACTATTCTAACAGTAGTAGAAAACTGGCTAGAAAAGTATAAGGCTCTCTCCCCACCCTCCCCTCCCTCCCTGCCAGAGGCAGGTACCAAAAAAGGTTAAAGAAAATACCTTGACCCGAAAAAAGTAGCCAAGGAAATTTTACAGGAAAGTGGAGAATATACAGTAGGGTGGAGCGAAAAATACCTTTTTTCTAGTATGAAGTTCTAATAGTGATTAAAAGTTGCATTTAGTGGACGATATATACCTGCCAAAATATGAGTTCATTTGTTTAATATTTTCAGCTGCCACCAGGGGGCTAAATTTAACACAATTTTGGGTAAAAAGGAAAAAAATGCTTCTATTTTAGGTTTATCAAACTATTATAAAATTTTATCTTAGAATTATCTAATAGTTTGATTAAGATTCGTAAATGATAAAAATTCGTTTTGTAAAAATGCCTTTTCATATGCTTAATATCTTCAGCTGCCACAAGAGGGCTGAAGTTAACTTAAAAATGACAATTAAGTATGATTCTGTATTTACTTGAAAAAGGGAACAGTAAAAAATTAGGATGTCTCTCCTCCTTTATACTGGCTTGAGACAGTTAAGAAACGTTATTTCGTGCCTTAGCGGAGTTACCACCCTTTCCCCAACCAACCTCCCTCTAGAAAGGGTTCTTGCTGAAGACTATTTAGTAATTTGCTTTTGTGTCAAATTTTGGCTGTTTTTTCCTTGATTCTAATGTAGCACGAATCCAACCGTCTCTGTTTGTAGGTCCGCAGACTGATCCAGCAGCGTCTGTAACGAGCTTGACGCATCTCTCTACGGCTTGTGTATGACATGGAAACTGAAATAATTCTGAATGAAGAGTAGTACCATGTTTGATGCATGATTCAATATCATCAAGAGAAACTCCTTTGGTTATCGGTGGTTCTGCTATCTGAAAATCTTGCCACATAATGAGATCTGTATAGTCTTTGGCATAAAAATTTATTTCTGGCACCTTAAAATACCTGATAACATCTGTTTCTTGAATGCATGCCCTTGCTTTTATGATACGCCTAAATCCCAACTGACGCACATGCTCCCTTTCATCAGCTATCATTGCAATGAGAATGTTTTCTTGATTTGCGTAATATGCATTTCGCTGAATGACTGAGTCATGTACTCTCCTAAGCTCTTCACGGAGATACCGGCTTCTTGCAATCATATGCCACATATGTTTAGCACCATATTGGCATAATGGTTTACGCTTTATCTGAAACCACATTGGTGCGTATACCCTAACAATGAAAGTAGCTAATTCTTGTAAATTGCCTGAAGGATTCTCTGTGCTTGCATATAACCGCAGAGTCCTGTTTGCTGTGGTGAGCCACCTTGAATGTGATATATTGCCTGGACTCTTATGACTAAGACTCTTTGAGAATGTTCCACTTGATATAGCCTTGTGAATTTCAAGAAGGTATTTCTGGTCAGTACTTATGTCATCTACATCAACTTCACACATGTCCTCTTGAATTTCAATGGGTTTGAAGTTAACTATGGGAAGCTTTTCACAGTCTGAAAGTGCTCGGCCAATTTCTCCTGAAAATGCTCTTGGTCCAGTAGTGGTACCATCCAAGTGATGAAACAGATGGCGCAATGGAAGTTCATTAAGGTGTAAAAGGCATATCAGCCACTGCAATGGCTTATTAAAGGCTTCTTCCAGTAATCTTATTGTGCCTCCAATACTACCAGTGTTAACCACTGTCGAATCACAGCCAACTGCAACGATTGTGCAAATGTATTTAGCTTTGCCACTGGAAGGTGTCACATGTGCAAAGTACAGAGAGTGTGGTTCAGATATTATGTTGATATGCTCTTCGCGTTTGGTTCTTTGGTGGTTAGAGCCATCACTCTCCTGGACTTGAATCATTGTTTTATCCTTTCTGACATCAAAGTATAATCCCCGCATGGTTTTTGGCTCTCCTATCTGTTGTAGTTCCTTTCTCTGTTTTTGTCTTTCACGTCTTAGCTTACTTCTGTCTATAATATTCCCTTTGTCTTCGGGAGTAACAATTTTAAGATCTGCCAATACTGCAGAAGCAATAGCAGCCCCAGCTCTGTCCGACATTTTAAATCTATCACAAGTAATTGCTAATGAAGGCAGTGGCTCACGCATCTGTTGTTCTGATATTACATATTGAGTCGAGGTTGTATCTTCCTCATTATCTTCAGATATCTCTTCTAGTTGTTGAAGTTCACTTGTCTCTGTTTCGATTTGTAAGTTGGACGTATTGGTTATAGCAGCACTAGTTGTTTGTGAGGATTCCAGACGTGCTTTTTCCATTTCCTTTCGATGTTCTCTTGCTTGTAATCGTCTTGTGTGTGCTATGTCAATGCTTCCTATCACCATTATTCTGCGTGTTCGTTGGTCATTTAAAAAATCCTGCTCTTTTGGAGGGACTTTCTTACTCTTTTCACATGAGCATCTCCTAAACTCCTTACATTTGCAGGTGCAGATGTCAAACAAAGTGCATTTTGAAGAGTTTTCAAATTCTTCAAGCTGATTTTTGTACTTAGGCTGATCCTTGCGTGACTTGTATGGCTTTAATAAGGACCTGTATTTATCATGGTACACTCGCATCATCTGTAAAACGCGTGTATGTGAAACTATTGGCAAAGAGGCCTTCTTCCAAATATTTGCTATCTTTTTGGAAACTGCCTCTGCTATTTCAGAAAATGAAGGCTCCTTGTTATTCATCTGCTCCTTCACTAAATGTTTTGTGAACAGGTAATCTTTCATAATGCAGTTATAAGTTGGTAGTTGCATATCACTCATCTCACAAGGTACTTCAAATATGGCACACTTCATATGTTCTCTAGTGAAATGTTTATATTTAGTATTTGATGCCATAATATTTTTAAGAAAAATTCACAATCACAAAATATCCTGTAACATCAAAACATTATATAATTAATTATATAATATATTTTATAAGTATATATAATATATATAAATATATAATATATTATATAAATAAACTAAAATTATATAATACATTATAACAAGCATTTTATAATAAAATCAATATTATCTCTATATAAATCACTTTAAAATAAAGTTTTATAATATTCCGATCATATTAAAAAACTCTCCGATCAACTGAGCGACTAGGCCTACTACCTAAGAAGACAAGTGTTAACACACTGTTCTAATGACTCACAGAAAGAAATTCCTTCACACCAAAACCCTCCCCCACAACCCTCCCCAAACCCTCCCCCACAACATTCAGTGTAGTCTCAACATGACTCAGTTACTCTAAATTGTGTTAACGTCAGCTCTCTTGTGGCAGCTGAAGATATTAAGCATATGAAAAGGCATTTTTACAAAACGAATTCCTATCATTTAAGAATCTTAATCAAACTATTACATAATTCTAAGAGAAAATTTTATAATAGTTTGACAAACCTAAAATAGAAGCATTTTTTTCCTTTTTACACAAAATTGTGTTAAATTTAGCCCTGGTGGCAGCTGAAAATTTTAAACAAATGAACTCATATTTTGGCAGGCATATTTCGTCCACTAAATGCAACTTTTAATCGCTATTAGAACTTCATACTGGAAAAAAAGTATTTTTCGCTCCACCCTAATATACAGTGTAAGAAAGCTCTATAATTAGCATGCCCACATAGACAACGCGTAGGCGTACTCCTGCAGAGTTACGTTATGTATTAGTCTTAAACAATGAGAGTATTCAGTACTTTGTCTAAACTATTTTTAAACACTTTTACACTTTGGCTTGCAACAACCTCTGAAGGAAGTTAATTCCAGATATTAACTATTTTATAGGAAAAGAAATTCTCGCAGACAGAGGTCCTACTGTAAATGTCTTTAGTTATAGTTTAAACCCATTCTTTCTTGTCGGATTGGCATTAAGTTAGAATAAGTTTCGGTAGTTTAACCTTGTCTAATGTCTATTCCATTGAGCATCTCGAAGACTTGAATAAGCTAGTAGTAGGATGACCGCAAAATAGGGGAGTGCAATTTTAATGTTGATCATATGCTGTAAGATGCCAACCCCGCCTCACCCTTGCTGCAAGGTGACAATCCCCACCCCATCCCCCAGTGCCAACCTCCTTCCTCCCTTGTTGCAAGGTGCCATCCTCACCCCCATCCCCCACGGTGCCAAAAAAAGGAAGCAATGGAGATACCCCCAGCTACTAAAAGCTGGGGTAATCCACCTAACTTAAGAGAGAGAGGAGAGAGACCATCCTTCAGCTGGGACCGCCAGTCGCATAAAAAAACTTTTGGTCTTTGCACTTGGCTTGGAAGATCTCAATCAGCCAGTTGGCTTAATCATCCAGTTGGCTAAGAAGGCTTAATCTGGCTTAGAAGGCGTAAATGGCTTGTTTAGGTATATATATATATATATATATATATATTAACTTTTGAGTTGCCAGATTATGCTATTTATTTAATTAATGGAGATGTTCTTGACACCATCAGATGGCTTAGAAATCAGCCAGTTGTTTTAAGCAGCCAGTTAAATTAGAAGGGTCCAGGTTCCATAAGTCTCCTTCTAACGGTTCGCTCCGATACACTGATGTCTCGAGACCTTTCCAGCTCATTGCAGACTTTTGTAGCAGTCAAACGACGATCTCGCAAAACACTCAAGACGATGAAACGATCGTCATGGGCAGATGTGCAACGCGATCTTCCAGATCCTGGTCTTCTGGTGTACTCTCCTCTCTCCACATAACGTTGGTAGACACGTCGAACCGTTGTTCTTGGAATTCCTAGCGCATCGACGATATAACGCTGGCTCCGACCATCTTCAATTTGGGCGATGACTCTTGCGACGTTCACGGCACTCAAATCCATTGTAAATGTCCAATTCTGAAACCCAAAAGAATTAGAAGTCTACTCCCACTGGTGGTAGAAAAAAGTGGCACTAGCAGTCTAAGAGCAATTGAATGTCAGACTGTCGAATTCTTAAAAGTCGAAAATTCGTTACAGCTAGTGTGCTCGCAGCTGACGTTGTTTTGTCTCGTTATTCGGTTGCCTCATAGACTATATTTTCAAATTTTAAAACTTTTATAAACAGAAGCTTGCCCACGTTTTTGCTTTTTGCGATATTCTAAATGGGACGGTTTTTTCTGACGCATTTATTGGATAATATTTATTGGATAATATTTATTGGATAATAAAACGCATTTATTGGATAATAAAACACAAGTACATCATTCTGTTTATTTAGACGAATTATTGGAATTAATTTCATGAAATATATAGAAATTAAATATACAATCAAATTAGTTTAGAAGAATTCTGTAAACACTTTAAACGATATATATACATATATACATTCTCAAATAATAATATTAGTACAGGAGAAATGTATATACACATTTATATTAAATAATAAAATTTTAACAAATATATAGAAAATAAATACACTGCAAAACAATATACATCAAAATACATGCACTTTATGTTCTACTGAGCTTAACTAAAATACTAAACTCGCACGTGATCCAGTCTACAGTTACATCTTTGTTGCTTTGTACTATGCAATAAATACGATTTAACATTAATTCACCGCTCAAGGTATGCGGATACCTACATTCGATGTAAAGGGCCTTCAATTCTTTCAATGCTATTTTTGTGTCCACTTTACATTCGGTTGGCAAGTTATAACTCTCTTTAAACACGGACAAAATACAATGAAAAGTACGCACAAAGAGGGCATCGTTAACCACAACACTATTATTAAATTCAAGTTTATAAACATTCCTTTCTAATCGAGGGTTTATTCTTACCAATCCGCGCTTTTCAATCGTGAACTCTTCTTCACAATGTATATCGGCAGTTGAAATAATCTTGTAAGTCGTAGCAACAACTGCTCATTATATAAAGAAATAGTTTTTCAGGGTGAACGGTGTAGGTGAGCTCAGCCCTGTACCACTCAAGTACATTGTAACAAAGTTCATGATATTTCGAAGTTTAAACCTTTTAAATAAGCATCCAGTTCTAGACCATTCTCGCCATGTTCATTCCTACACCAGTCGAGCAGAGCGGTGTATGCGTATTCAAGAACCGTATCAAAATAAACCATATCCATAACACTGCATCTAATATAGGCTTTAACTTGCGGAAACCGACGATTTCAAACATTTTGTCGAGGATGAAACGGTTTCGCGTGGGGACGAGGACGTTATTATCAGACGCATTCTTCCACATCAGCCGTATATCAATGCATGGCTGTTCGCGATTTATACATAACGTACAAACAATGGCATATTAGGGCGCTTCACTAATCTGTTCGCTTCTTGTATCTACACCTGTAGGTATCTTATAATGATCCTCACTCCACTTTTCAACTATCACGAAGACTCTATTCATCTCCTCAACACTTAAATAAATAACATTCTGTTTACCAGAGTTTGCTTGTCTACAAGTCGTTTCAAGTACATAATTAACGGCACCGGTTTTACGCCTGAACACTTGCAATGACCGTCACGGACACATCGTATGCAGCATTGAGAATGCTGTTGAACGGAAGGTTCATCGTATTCTATTGTGGAGAATGCACGTCCAATTGGTTCAAGCTCTGAGTTGATTATGAGCAGCCGGTGCGCGGTTTTGCACGGAGACAGGTGTGGGAAACGAGGCACACCATAAGTTAATGAATTGTGTACGGTGTTGTTCCAACGTCAAAGAGTCATGTGAATACCTGTACCCCATTATACTGGGCATTCGTTTAGAGAAATTTTCCACCTGCGACACACGAAGTAATATCGGCTTTAATGTTTTATCACTCCCACTCCCTCGAATGCGCACCAGACATTTTCCTTCAGGGGGATTTTCACGAACTAAACACATTTTATTAACACTCCGGCGCACTTTTTGAGATAAACATGTGTCCATATTTATCATTCTTGCTTAGCAAGCGATACTCATCTCTAAATTCTATTAAAAACTCACACAGTCCTTTAGCTATAACCTCACTGCAAACCTCATCATGATATATATGAATGTGATGATAAAAATACTTCGGATTGTCCATTATAACAAGATTTACACGAGGGTACGAGTACTCGGTATGATGCAGCATGACATAATACCGCTTGTCACATCACTCATCAACAAGACTCACTAACCATACCCGTTGCTTCTCTTCTGCACGTTTTGTTTCTTTTACTTCACGGTATATGCACGCTTTTATACAATTTAGTCCTTCAACATAGTCCATTACATCGTTTGTACCACGAAATCCCGCTTTGCTCTCGCCAGAATAGCCGTAGAGTATATTAACCTCTTGTTCCTCAAGCTTCGCACGGTTCAATGTAGCCTTAAAAGTCTCAAAGGATGGCGGAGAAGGGAGTTTTTCAGTATCCACCACAGCTTCCGACTTTACTGAATACCACTTCATAAACGTCAAGCACACAACGTCAAAAGTAGCCATCACTATTTTTCGTCGACGTGAGAATTCTTCAAATACACGTATGAGACCCAGAGCTTGCAGCGTCAACTGAGCACGCACGGGTAGAGATTGCCCAGGTAGTAGCAAGATTACGTGACCATTGATCGATCATACAGGGGGCGGAGCTTAGGACTTTTCCTGTACATACACCCACACACAGAAACAAACACACACAAACAAAGGAGAAAATGAAATGCTAATTGAAACATGATTTATTTAATAAACACTTCCTCGAATTATCAAATATGTGTAATAAATAAAATAAACATATCGTTAACAAATAGACATTTACACACATATATATATATATATATATATATATATATAAATCAAGGGTTATGGTAGCCAAAGGGTACGGAATCATAGGTACCAGACACCTGGTAACGTTTCCTATAGGTGTTATGAAACACTTTCGTACCTCTAAGTTCCTTCACACACCCCAGCTTCTGCGGGAATCATATTAAATATTACAATAATCAAGATTCTTTTGCAAGTGTTAATTATTTTTATAAAATTCATAATAATCACATATTGAAGTGTAAAGCTATCTGTCAGGGGCTCGGTTCCCAGTGTCAGCAGGCTGTGCCCGTCTATTCATCCTTCCTCACAGTAAATAATGTATAAGAGCATATGTGAATGAATAGACTTACTGCTTATTATTATTCTACATTTTCTCTTAAAGGGGATTCAAATTTCTACTTTACGTATATATTCCGAATTTATTTCAACTAACTCGAATGATATAGCAGCGTCCGCAGACGGTTCCCTGCAAATTAAAGTATCTGTTTTAGAACTGCTAAAGTTGATATTTATGAGTATATATATATATATATATATATATATATATATATATATATATATATGAGGCCTTCCGAAGCAAAAATAGCACAAGCGCCATTTTTTTTATCGTCAGAAAACGCGTTGAAAATTATGCGACCTTCGGACAGAGATAACGCATTATTTTTCGCGGGACTTTCAACCATACGAACATTGGCGTTTCTGCAAGTCGTCCATTACCATATGATAGTATACAGTCTGAAGAACCTCTCAGTGATTATAACTCATTTTTGCCCCGGATGGCGCTTGTGCTACTTTTGCTTCGGAAGACCTCATATATATATATTATATATATATATATATATATATACTCTGTGTGTATTTTGATAAAAAACAAGTGGATTTTTATTATTATTAAAAAAAGATTCAGAAAAATGTATGAACTAATCAAATTAATTTAAAAATTTAATCGTGTTATAGAATCTTTTCGTGATAGTTTTGAAGAAATGCAGGTCGCGGACAGTGATCTGAATAGGGAGTTCGACGAATGCCAGGTCTTCGGGGAAGTAATGTAAGATTTTTCTTTCTCTTGTGTTTCGGTTAAGAACAAGACGCAGTGTTTTCATCAATTTATTAAATGGTAGAATCATAAGGAATGTTTCATAAAATAGTACAGTTTTTATATTCAAATTAAATTAGTTACAGAATTAGCATCCATTACATTTTAAATAAGCTACAAAGCACAAGACTAACATTATTGAAGACATCTTATATTTTACACAATATTGTAGCAATTACTCAAGTTATATTTTATAACTATATATGCGTAAAACATCTCGCAATACATTGAGTGCGCACAAACGGAAAACGTTTTTATTATCTGCCTGCATACCACCTCAACAGTCCGCTCAGTGTGACACGGATCAAGTAATTTTTAAAAATTTATAAATTCTTTTCCACGTGCCATGTGTAAGAGAAATGAAAGGCAATACATGTCGCAAGTATTACGAAAGTGTCCCTGGAATCGGTGAGGATTCCAGACATTTTCAGGGATATGCATCTGTTCGAGAAATTTTACGATAATAGAATCATTCCAAGGATGAGTCCCCATCGAGTTAAAGTAGTACATTCTTTTCATATTTTTAAGTAGATAGCTATCCACTGAATCTCTTCGCCACCAATAACATCTGTGTTCACAATAAGTGCCCCGCAGTGTGTCATGGTTGGTAATTTCAATGTTTCATTCCTTGCAAACACACCAATAAATTTGGAGCGTGTGATTCGGTCACTATTCATTACTCTCTGGAGTGTATTCGCATCCATTTTAAAAGTCAGTGACTACACTCCTGAATCTGTCATTTTCTATTAGGGCCTCTGACTCGATGTCTACTAGTAAACTAATAGGGGTGTCTATCGGCTTGGCGATTTCCAATCTGATTGAAATGTTTCCACTCTGCTGTGAATTTAAGTGTGTATTTACACTAGCAAATAAGTCAGGTGTGATGTCAAATGGATAAAGGTTAAATTGATCGATGAATTCTTTCTACGTTACACCAATTCCAAGCTCATCACAAGCACAGGCGATGTGTACAAAATTACTATAAGCTCTCGAGCAAAGCGGTACCACAGAATCTGATGAATAGTCCGTTTCCAATGTTCCCCCCAACGCTATGCCATTGACAAATAAAGTTATATTTTTATGGCCGAAATTCTCGAATTTAAAGGTGTTCTTTTTATATTTCCCATTCACAGAAGCGTGGTCTTGCATACCAATTAATAACCTTTTCGGTAGAGCTCCCAGGGCGATGTTTTCTATCTGTTTCGATGCTAACCCTGCGGGCACCGTGTATAGTTTGATTTGTACTCTGTTAATTGAGTATTTTACTGTGGCATGTATTAATTTTTTTTCAATTTCTATTTGTTTTGGCAAAACTTAGTTTCACTCGACGTTCGCGAAGGTATGTTTCCATAACATGAACCACAACGGGCTTTTCGCCACCTTCTTGCTCAGCTCGCAGATTTAAACAGATCTCAGGATTCGTGCGAGTGAGCTTTAATTTCATATCGACCCCATTCACAAGCAGCTTCTCCTGGAATGTGAAGTCTGTATGCAGGCGCCCAAAACATTCGTATATCTTCTTTATAGTATTTGTAAATTTGTCCTTTATACTGCTTTCGTCTTTATCCTGATAATAGCCCTCGGCATTTAAAAAGGTATCCTTCGCTTCTTTTGAAAAGTTGAAAACATTTTCCAGATAGGCTCGTTGACCTAATTCAAATATACGTCACACTGGCTGAATATGGAGTGCAGAAAGTTTGTTTCGGGAAATACAACGTATTTGTCATCGCAATCCGTTCCATCTGAAGGTACTATATGTAGTTTAGCGTACATGTGCACGCAGCTTGGCTCATAAAAGTAAAGGCCTCAGCTGGGTATCACGAATTCTATAGGAGCACTCGGGTAACTAATTGTGTTTAACGGGTTAATCGTAATAAAGTCACTGTGCTCAATAGAAACTTGCGTTGGGGCATGTCAAAGAGGGACAACTCCGATTTACAACATTGTGAACTACACGGATGGATGAAGAGCGCCATGACGAGCCAGAAATTGTACCACCTGTCTCGACAAGTAGTAAACAACCTATGATCCATGAGATTAATGTCCTTAGCTCATATCAATTAAAAAAATTATCAACCATAGGTTTCACTCGCTTAGAGCAATTGTTCTTTTTTGATGTCCTTTTACGTTTAACGCCATGTGCTGGTAACCCCTTCTTCTTTTTCCGGAAAGCCCTCTTCTTCGTCTTCCCACCACCACGCATTTTTCTCTTTGCATCTTTGATGATTTCGTCCCGTGTACGTTTTCAGTGTTTTTTTTAACTTCTTTAGGTTTAGCCCAGCCATTATATCTCAGCCGTATTAAGACCTGATTGTAACGCTTTCCTTCCGAGATATCTGGCACCCCTCCTCAGAAATGGGACAGCCGTACGTAGTATGGGTGAAAAAATGGAACCAAGCCCACTACCACGTTGGTATCTCACAACTCGATAGACTGTGAAAGGCTTTCTGTCCATTATAACTCAGTGCGTCGAAAGTGCAGCTTCACTGTTAAGCTCCCATCACCGAATGGGAAACTTTTCCCTTCAATCGTTCTTATATATATTGAGATATTTGGTAATAGATTAGTGTCGATATTCATATAATGAGGTTTGTCATATGTAATGCTCAAGCTCTGTCCTCTTTGATTGGGAATGTGAGCGATACGAAGCAGGCGCGCTTGAGTATCCCCAACAATCTGATGCTCCACGATATTGCTGTAAATATAGCACATGTCTGGGGATGGATAGACATCACCCAATTTCTCCAATTTCAGCTGATACATTAGGCTGGACAAATCCTGTTGTACTTCGTGAAAGGTATCTCTTTGGAGTGCTGATCCATATCGCTCTTCGGTTATAATTTTTAACAACCCTTTGTCTTTAATATTTCTGTTAGCTTGTGATTTTAGGGTCAGAATGTGTGCAGGGGAGTTTTGTTTACGATTTCGTATAGTAAATGAACCGTAAGATTTGAGGTTTTTAAACTAACGTTTAAGTCTCTCACAACATCCTCGGCCGCATCATAACGGCCCGGGCCTAGTGTTGCTACTGTAGTGTAATACCGTTCAGCCCCAATCCGGGCGGTATGCATGGTTTCATACAGAGTTACCCCGGTTTTTCACACTCATCAAGGTCTCTAAGAACCGTAAAAAAGGTTTCTTTATAATCAGTACTTAAAAGGAGGGTGTTCAGCTGAATTTCGCATATCCCCACCTCATACAGATCACGACCCAATTCAACGAGCCGATGGAGTTCTGTTACAAAGTAAAATGGCCAGGGTGTTGTTAGGATGTACAGAGAGAGAAGAAGAGGACGGTAGTGTGACGTAGAAGTGGTTAGGCGACATGTTGCAAACTATTTAAGCTTCATTATTGCATCAGCGTGTATATAGGTCTTGAAGCTCTCTGGGTACCTTTGCCATTTCACCAGGTACATTTTTCTCTTTCCTGATCCTTTGCTGCCTAAAGGTTTATCAATTTTAAACATTTTTTCCTAAATAAAATGTCACTTTCTGCAACTCCTCGTGTTAAAAGCCTCCTGCGATCTCTTCTCCATTCAAATCTTCAACGTAATACAGCATTATCTCGCCTTTAGGTCTTACAGCCCTAACTTTAAAAATCTCACGTGCCCAACCTTGCTCAAATCCCTTCGCGAATTTATTACCCGAACGCGACAGCCTCACATATTGATTTTGAAACGTGTAGTTTGGCATGGTTCTATGAATATCTCTTCTCACCTCACGTTCTGTGTGCGTACCTCTCTCTAAAACCTCGTTAGGTGTTGTCCCAATCGTGCGATGGTGTGAACGGTTGTATGATGAGGCCAGTGACTCCAGAATGTTTGTATATTTGTATGTGTTTTTATGTGTAAAATATCGATGCATGCGTTCCTTTATGGTACGTTGAACTCTTTCAGCTAAAGAGGCCTTATGTAAAGAATTGCTTGTATAGTAGCTGATATTAAACTCTGTCAGCATGTTCTGAAAAGCTCGGCCTATAAATTCTTTCCCCATATCTGTACAAAAATAGCCTTGAATCCTGTTTTATTTCAACATCAGCGTTTTCGTAGCTTTAGCAACTGTTTAAGGCGATTTATTTTTCAGGGGAATTAACCACAGGTATCTAGAGAACACATCTATTATGAATAGGATGTAGCGGTAGCCATTATTATACACTGAATATCTTTGCATGTCTGTTAAATCCGCTTGCCAAATAGAGTCAATCTTGGCTGTTTTAAGCCTTTTTCTCACAGGCTTATGAAGTGTATAAGTATCCTGCTCCGGCAAAAACCTCTCAACATCTTTTTTCCCTATTCCATCATTATAAAAATCTCTGTCCAGTCTATCAACACCGCCGTAGGAGGCTGGGTTAGAAATGTGATGATACCGTTTTCTTTATATGTTAGCCATTTGCATATTTTAGAAGCACGTGGAGAGAGTTGGCCGTTGTTGTTTGGTCTCTTCTTTCTCCTCTTCAGAGATGCTACCGTTGAAGGTGATGGCGTGCTTAGTTGTAGCACATGCGAGGCTTGCTCCAAGTCTTTTAACCTGTTCAAATTTCCTATCAATGTTTTGGGGACATTTATTTGTTGTAGTGTTGCTTTAATATGGTTTCACCCTGATGGTGAGGGCCTATCCCACTTTTTCACCAGAACATGGACAATGTCGACGATATTCGAACCCTGTACCTTTGTTTCTTCCACAATGATCTCGCCTGTATCGGTCCAGTGTATAATGGGGTCCTCACTCAATAGATTATAAAGACTTAAGCCTTTATTCCTCAATATATGTGGGAGACTGCTTATTAATACATGTTCGATATGTTGTAGGGTCGACCGCTATTCTTTCACTGGTCACCTCTAGCGTCGGCCGCAGGCCCTATTCCTCTATGCTCATCCGTTGTCCGCGTTGTGTCTAATAACCACGGGGATCTCTGTTGGATTCTTATAATTTTCGTACTCATGAAGAAATTTCTGCAGAGCTTCTTGGTATAAGATTCTTTTCTCATCCGGTGACTTTTCACTGTTTAATAGGTCTAACAATTCGCTTTTCATTCTTTTAAGCCTGCTATTACTGGTTCTAAAACTGTATCTGAAGTCTTTGAACTTTGCAGTGAAGCATACACCTCGTGTGGAATCATTACCACTTTCTTTATTATATTAATCTAGTTAGTAAAGGTCCCAAAACTGAAAAAAAAAGATGGGTGGGAATGACCTCCCCTCTTTGTACAATAATTCGTTTTTTCTTCCCTACAGTTTGACTATTACGAGCGAGTATACGTATTATGTTTTTGTAACAGCGTAGGCGAGCCTTCTGAGGGGGTTTCATTGGCACATTACATTTATAACATTAAGACAGATTTCACAGAGGCAGCTTAAAAAGTCGGAGTCGATATTTTTAACAAACATCTGCTGCAATGCCTGGGGCAGTCGATGATAGATTTTTATTAATTCATGGTATTTCTTTAGCCTCTTTGGAAAATACATTCGTTCTTAGAAACACTCTAAACGTGTTTCGCGGGTGAATGTCACCAAGCAAATATCCTTAACGTCGACTTGTAGCTTCTTTATAAACTTCCAAAAACTCCTTACGCTGATTCGGGAACATTTGATTGACTAATACTCCAATTTGAGACACATCTCTACGTTGCGCGAATAAGACTAGATATTGTGTATTTAACGGCACATCGCGCATGCATCTATTTTTGAAAAATAGATTCTGATTGATGAAGAGCACGCTTTTGTTAAGATGGTGGTAGTACAATGTAAATGTCTCGGCAAATGTTTTATCCATTTCCAACATGAGATCGTCAATTACAAAGACTGTGTGTTCATTTCTCTTTAGCGAATTAACGTCATATACACCTTTGTGGAAGAAAATATCATCTTGGTACTCGATGAATACTGATTGGTACGTCGAATAGCACCATATAACTTTGTGCACAAATTTTGAGAACATCTCCCTTATCTTTAAGAATTTTAAGCATAAATATAGTTTTACCACATCCTGTAATTCAGGCTCGTGAACCTGAATTTTCCTGCAGAATCCATCTCTAACACGTCACACTCCTAAGTGGATCATTTACAAAATATAATAAAAATTTAAGTGGTGTTACTTATATTCTACAGTCTTGTTTTTCCTCTTCTTCCACGGAACCGTGAATGACGACGAGGTACAGCATCATGTGCCCATCTTCGAAATTACAGACGATCCCGATGACAGTGTAGTTGCGGTTACAGACTCCATCCCCGTTGACGAACATATACCAGCGACACTTGTAGCACCTCTACGCGACAATTCAAAGCGGAGGCATGATGAAGAGCCTTCCACGTCAGGTATAAAGCTTATAGCTTGCCCGGCGTGCACCATTTGTTAGATCCCCAGTAATAGAACCCGAACCCTATACGTCTTACGACACAACCACCACACTAGTTCCTTCCTGAAATAAAGATGTACCCCATTATTCCTGTTCAATTCCAGTCGCATCATCCACAACAGCGGCAGCTTCTCGTGCTGTAGAGGATGACATAACATTCGAGTTTGTGCGCACAGCTACCCCCACCCCGGCCCTGACTAGAAATCGGTACATAGTCAGGGTTGACCCTGTGTCCATGTATAGCAATGGTGTTCAACACGGACTACGACGCGTAGTTGAACGTATTGTGGAGTTAGCCCTTCACAACCGCGACGAACGTGAAGTCAGGACGCGGCTGTCCTTCGGGTTCGGGTCAGATGACGGGGATGTAGATGATTTTCGGGTAGTAATACCATTCAGAAGCTTGGCAGCTGTAGATATAGAATATATATTAGGCCGTATAATGCAGGCCTCTCAAAGTAGTACAGCCTTCAATATGGACAACTTCACAGTAGATATTGACCGTGTATTCTGTGTTGCGGGTCACAGTGCCACGCCTTTTACTCTTAACTTCAATTCTCAGGCTATTTACAGACGGCACATAAACGCCGATCGTGGTTGCGGCTTTATAGCATTAGTCTTTGCCCGTATGTTTACTGTACTAAAGACACGGACGCAAAAAACTTGGTTGCCTACGGTTGTGCAGCGTACCCGTAAACTGGCTTCAGATTGCAAGCTTGAGTTTTACTGTAATATGGGTCCTGAAGAGCTGAGAAGGGTAGAGCAGGAAATGAATGTTCGTATAGTTGTATTTGGAATGGATGATCGTCGTAGGACTGTGTATGTTTTAAAAGCAGTGTGAGAGATCGTAGAAGACCCCTACTTATTTAAGGCTGTCAGGGTCAACGTATCTCCCCATGCGTAATATAACGGACCCTTACGCGAATTATGATAAAAGTCGAAAATATGGAAAGCATCAAGATTTTTCTAAGGGGTGTCTCCAGTTTGCGGATGATATAGTGAAACATTGTAAAGATTGCCACATGGTATGTGAACAGTGTAAAAGCTCCAAATGTGAAAGTCGTGTAGTGGAAGCTGAGAAGAGGGAGTGTAATGTGTGTAGACGTAAACTTTTCAATAATAACTGTTTTAAGCTACATAAGTCAAGTGGCACGTGCAGGAAAATGAGGATCTGTGAATGTGGTATGTTTCATATGATGGATAATTGGGGGAAATCCAAGCATAAATGTGATGAAATTCACTGTTCTACATGCCATGAGAAATATAAGGCAGATGGTATGAAGCATGTATGTTATATGAAAGATGCAAAGCCTAAAAATAGATTTTGTATAACTGTGTACTACGATAGAGAAACATACACGGTTCCTGAAACCAAAGATGTTATCCCACATCTACATGTAAGTCAGACTATCTGCGATGAGTGCATGGGTGTCGAGTGTGAGGAGTGTTCGCAAATGTGGTAAACAAACAAACGTTTTTAAAACGAACGCACACGACAACCCAGTGAAACTCTATGTCCTATATTGTTAAGTTAGCGGAGAAGTTCAAACAAATGACTGTATATATTCTTGCCCATAACGGCGCAAAATTTGACACACAATTCCTTTATAAGGAACTGCTTGAAACATGAGTCATCGGAAATATTTACAGGCGATCCCTTGAAAAGAGGAAACAAATACATACAGATGCAAATAAGAAGTAATGTGCAGTTTAAAGACAGTTTATTATTCACACCTTATAATTTAGCGAAGCTTCCCAAGGTGATGGGTGTAGCCGCCGAAGTTTCAAAAGGGTATTTCCCTCACACTTTCCTCACTAGTGACACTTTAAATTACGTAGGCCTGCCACCCCTGAAACATTACTTTAACTATGCCAACATGAGTGATAGTGAGCGTGAAGATTTTGATTGCTACTATGATACAACAGTTTTAATGGAGATACTCCTCACAATATAGCTGATGAATGTGAGCGTTATTGCGTGAATAATGTGCTTGTGCTTAGAGTATGCTTCCAGGCCTTTAGAAGGATGTACATAGACCAATTCAAATGCGATCCGTTACAAGTTGCAACCACGATCATTCTGCTTTACGGTGTTCAAGAATAATTTCATGCCTAAAGACACGTTAACCGTCATTCACAGAAACAACCCTGCCATTTATGGGCATAAGGCTATTTACTGGCTCATACACCTACAGCAGCAGACCGTTATATACATAAAACATACCCGCAAACCGGGGAAGTACCCATTAAGGTCAATGGTCGTGTTTTTTGGGTTGATGGTCTAAGCGAAGACCGTGCCATTGGTGAGAAGACTTTGTACTCCTTTAACGGTTGCTGGTGGCACAGCTGCCCCCGTCCTGAGTGTGGAATCGTAGGAGATATCTACGGTAGATCTCCTGCCGACAGGCTTGCATGAACCCGCACCCGCGATCAGCTTATAGGCGCCCAGTTTACTCACAAGTTCTTGTGGGAGCATGAGTATGATGCACGGATGGAAATTATGGAAAAACTATACACGCTTACAACATGGTATCGTATGTGGTACCTTTATTTCATAATTAAATATAAATTATTAATTAATTGAAATAAATATGTACAAAATTGCCTCGGGACCTCCAAATTAAGCCCCGTTGCTTCAATTAAGCCCTCTGGTCCCTCCTCTAGATCCGCCTATGAAGATTATGGTCACGGTGTTTTGGGATCACTAAGAGCCTTTGCTGTTGGATTTTCTGGGGTTGAACACCACTGTGAATGTCAACAGGTATTGCCCGGACCTTTCTTTTTCAAACTATCATCTCTTCGGACCCCTGAGAGATCACCTTTGAGGAGTGCACTGTACCTCACATGAAGATCGCCAAAGTGCCCCAAAAACATGGCTTCGTCAGCAGAGTACGAACTTGCATCACACGGGGATACACTCGCTGCCGGCCAGATGGCAGAAGTGCGCCACTCCCATTGGAGAATACGTCGAGCAGTAAAAGAGGTATTGTGCTTTCTTCCTTCGGGTTACATTTCATTCCAACCGGTTATATATTTTTTAAAAATTGTTTCGAAAACTTTTCGGACACCCCTCGTATAACGAACGATATATATCATCATTAAAACATGGCAAAGACGCTTCCTTAAACGAAAACCTCATTCTCCTTGGCTACCTCTGTTCTGAAGATATGAAAAACATCAAAACTTATGTGAAATATTTAGCTATAATAAAATTATTATATAGGGTGTACATAAAGTCAGGATCTATTTTTGTGAAACACTTGGAAATTATATGGAATTCAATCATAAAATGATAAAGTGGTAACATTTATTAAATAATTAAGAGTAGGATTCGACGTGACGCCCATCAGTATCCCTGCACAGCTCAAATCGTTCCGCAGCATTTCTAAACACATTCTGGAGCATTTGCGGGGTTATGTTATCTGCAGCAGTTCGTATACGTGTACGTAAGTTTTCAAGACTCGTAATCTTCGTCTGATAGACGTGCGATTTGATAAAGCCCCATGCAAAGAAATCTAAAGGGGTTAAAACAATGAAAAAGTACACGATGTGGTATAAAGCTATTTCTTGACCGATGCCAAGTTTGGTTTTTATTTAGATAAATTTTTGGCTAACATTTCACAGCAAACGTATATAAAGAATGACACTAAAATAAATATCCTATTTAGTATTGCAAACGTTAACTACAGATCACATACTGATTTAGACAAAACTGAATCTTAACAGCCTGATATACTGTATGATAAAACCAAATGAACTCCAACGAAATGTTTTCATTATGAAACGAGGAAGCACCAAATTGATTTCATTTAAATTTTGAAGTCAAAATGTTCGAAACAGTTTACAAATTTCAATCAAAACGAAGCTTCAGTAAACTGTAATCAAATCTGAACTTAATAATAACTTCAGTCGAGGAAATGATCGCTCGTCACGACCAGATTTCACCAAAGGGTATATTAATTTGAATTCCGCGGAACGCGTTTTGAACTGTTTTAGACATCTGTAAACAGAATTATTTCGACACTTATAAAAGCATCCAAATTTTAACGAAAAGGGAGTTTATTACTTTCATAGAGGACTTACAATTGCGTTAAAGTTTTCCACATAAGAGTATATTGAAAAATCAATATATTTGGTTGTGCGAGTGACCTGTTGCCCACGTTGGGCGTTCCATCAGGAAAAATAAAAACTATAGTATTTGTTATTTATCATTATTTATTCGAACTATAGTGGATTTGATTTTCCCAGAAGAGTTCCTTGTTTCATGCACGGATTGTGGGAGCAATTGAAGAATAGGGACCACAGCCTTCTTTAGTTAGCTTTATAAGGCTAACTAACGAAAATATCATGACCTAACCTAACCAATCGTCAAGGGCGTACAGTTAACCTAACGATTGGTTAGGTTATGTCGTGATATTTTCGTTAGTTAGCCTTATAAGCCTAACTAAAGAAGGCTGGAGTCCCTATTCTTCAATAGCTCCGGTTTGTGTGTAACACTTAATCAATATACAGTAGCGCTTATAAGTAATTGTACAGAGAAAAATTCTAGTTATATTCGTCCTCATCTTTTGTACCATGCGTAAGTTAGTTACGGAGAGATTATCGTTCGTTTAGAAAAATTTAACACATAAAAATCCAGTTTAACTCCAACATATAATGTAAAACAAAAGAATTTGAGGAAAATAAAAAAAAAGTTAAAATGCAAAAGTTCTCGTATGTTTACTTACAAAATTATACAATACTTTGTGTGTCCACCTTAGGCTTGAAGAATTTGAAATTTTATCGCTATTTGGTTGTTTGTTTCATTAGAGACTTTTGGCAATTCTAAATTCTAGAATTTTCTCTGTGAATCTTCATGGAAGATGGCTGACTGTAGAAGCCATTAGTTAGCAATAGATGGTCGTGGTAAAGAGCTGTCTATAGATCTTAAGAGATTTGGGTGCTAAAATCGCACAATCTGGCAACCGTGCTAGTAGGATGATAGAGTAGTGACCGCTGCACTGCGTTGTCTGAAAAAACACTTATTTGTCGTTTTTCGGTTGTCATTCAACGCTGTTGTGTGTCAAAAGCTCTAAAAAGCCATTGTCTCGCAAAAGTGTAACAACCCTGATACTTTCTGCTACGTATGCGGTGAGTTCACTCTCAAATCAAGAATATCATTCATTAAAAAACACACGAACTCTATTTGGGATGTACAATGGGGGACCAAGACAAAAGCTGGGCTCCTCATATTTGTTGTACCACTTACGCAGTAAACCTCAGGGCATGGCTAAAAGGTACTCGTCGATCCATGCCATTTGCTGTCCCCATAGAGAGAGCAGAGAGATCACGTCAAAGACTGTTACTCTTGTTACAGGAATGTTTCTGGATTTTCTTCTAAAAGCAAAAAATCGATTGAATATCCAAATCTTCCATCGGCAATAAGACCGGTGACACGGAGTGAAAGTCTTCTTATACCAGAGCGGCCAGAGACTTCGACCTTAGAAGGTGAAACTATCGTAGACGAGCTTATGGAATTGGAACAAGACATGGACATAGATTTTCAACCACCTGTGTCAAGATAGCCTCGCTTAATTACGACGAGTTAAGTGACCTCGTCAGGGACTTAAGCTTATCCTTTCTTTGAGAAGGATCTGTTATTGCTGCACACGAGTCTGGAAAGAGTTAAAGGAAGGTAAGAGAAGAACTCCGAATTTTATTTACAAGGGTTGCTGCAGTCATAAAGAAATGGAAAGGCTTTGGAACAACCAAACATCTACAAAAGTGTGGACGAACTTGCAAGATTTCAGAACGGACAGCTAAACGGACTGAAAGAATGGCTATTTCGAATCCACTTGTGACTACAGGTGATATTTGCCAAACATTAAGACTGTCAAGATCGATGCCCATCCCTCTACTGGACGTCGTGCATTGAGAAAGAATGGATGGCATGGAAGAGGTGCACGAATAAAACCTCTGCTACGAAAAGCTCACAAAGAAGCTCTTTTAAAGTACGCCAAGGATATCAAAAAGATGGATTTGCATTCTGAAAAAATGTACTCTGGACAGACGAGACCAAAAATGAATTATTTGAGAGCAACGCGCATCGGTATGTTTGGCAAAATTCAAATACTGCAGTCGACGAAAAAAACATCCTTCCTACGGTTAAACATGGTGGTGGTAGTTTGCTTCTTTACTTTAGTGCTTCTGGTCTAGGAGAGATTGTTTGCATCAATGGAATCTTGAATTCGAAGAAATATCAGGAAATTTAAGAAGAAAATGTATTGCCTTCAGTTCGGGAGTTGTGAATGGGTCGCAGTTGGATACTACAACAAGATAATGATATAAAACATAAAAGTAAGAGCACCACGAAATGGCTTCAGCAAAAGTTGACCTAACCGGGCATTCCCCTAACCTATAAAAAACAATGGGGATGCTATAAAAGAACACAGTAAAACAATGGGGGTGTTGTAAAGGAAAATAATCCAGTTTTCTTTAAAAGAATGGGCTAAAATTTCTACTGCGAGAACGCCGAAACCTTGTGGAAAAATACCCATTTTCTTTAAATTCTTTGATGTTTTACATTACATGTTGAGGACTTGGACTTAAACTATTTTTTCATTTATTAAATTTTTCCAAACAAACAGTAAACTTTCTGTAATTATCCTATGTATGGTACAAAAGAAAAGGGCGAGTATAACTCATATAGTTCTCTTTACACATAAGTCCCAATGTATTTAGTCTCTCCCTCTCCCTCCCCCTCTTCCCCTCTCTCCCTCCCCTCCCCCTCTCTCCCTCCCTTCCCCCATTCCCTCCCCTCCCCCCTCCACCTACCATCCCCCTACCCCTCTCCCTCCCCATGGTAAGGTGAATTCCAATATGTCTAATTATTCTTCTTATATTTTTCAGGTTGTTAAGATTATTGCTGATGGTGCTGCCCACCTGGTGGTTTGATGAATATGGAGAATATATCAGGTGAGCATTGTTTAGTTTTCATTTGCTGAGGATAAATTATTTCAATGCGATTTGTGCTCTGAAGAATGGGTAAACAAAATTCTTATTTTTCAGGTTCTACAAAAGCTGCAGACGAATGTTTCTTCAAGGATTCTTCATCGGTTTGCTGATGAGCGAACGCGAACTTGACCCATGTATTCTCAACAGAGCTTGCGGCATACCTACCCGCACTGTCCCAACCAGATGGCTTAATGAGAACTGCAGCTAAGTCCGCATTGAAGTAGAACTTGGGAGTGGAAACATCCTCTCGAACATGGGGTCGACCAACAGTTGTTATCATGAATGTGTCAGCTGTTTTGTGGACAGTCGACTGGCCTGCTAGTGGCACAGTTGCTACATTTATCCAAACCTTCAAAGTATAGCTTCCGAAACATCTTTCTCATGCATCTGTAGTACTAGCTTTTGATCGCTACTATGATTTCTCTCCGAAATCAAGTACTCGGGCAATGAGAAGCAAAAGCAGCAGAGTTCACAAGCTGGACCTCAACACCCCATTGTCTACAAGAGACGCTGTTCTCACGTGCACCGCGAACAAGAAGCAACTAAACAGGCTGCTCTGTGAGCAAATCCTTGCTGACAGTGAGTATCTCGCGACTGTAACCCAAGACCATGAACTACTGTTTGCAGGATGGCAGACCATACCGACTTCCATTGTGCGAGGCAGGAGTCGAGCAGCAATGGAGCTCACATCATCTCATGAAGAGGTTGACGTGATAATAACACAACACGCTATCGCACAAGCTGAGAAAGATTCTGATGCCCGCATCTCCATCATTTGTGATGACACAGACGTGTTTGCCATGCTGACTCACTTCTATGAATTTAAGAAACTAGGCTGTCCCATGATTATGGAGTCTCCAGTGCGTGGCAGAAAATCAGTGGACATCCGAACAACTGTATCCCAGCACAAAGACATCATCCCACAAATCCTCAAACTACACGCTTTGAGTGGTTGTGACACAGTTGCAGCAATACATGACATCGGCAAAGCCACTGCCATTGCCACAGCCAAGAAGGGTCGGAAGCTAGACAAGCTGGGGTCCCTTGATGCATGCTTTGACCATATCGAGAAAGAGGCAAAAGGGTTCATTGTTGCATGCTATGGGGATAAGAAATCCTCATTTCTTACTGAGTGTCGTCAGCGAGTATGGGCTCAGAAGACAGGGAAGTTGGGAACTGCTGCACCCAAACTATGTTCTCTACCACCAACAACTGAAGCTTTCCATCAAAATGTGCTCAGAGCCCACTACACTGTGGCGAACTGGCTCGATGCACTAAAGTGTGACCCACCACCACTTGATCCTGTGCATTATGGGTGGGAGAGAGACGAAATAAACAGAGTTCTCATCCCAAAAACAGTTGGTGAAGGAGTGTGCTTAGCACGAGATGAAGTTCTGAAGCTAATCAGATGTGGGTGTGAATCACAATCAGCATGCAGGGGGAGTCGCTGCGGCTGCATGGGACGCAGAATCCCTTGCACAATGTTCTGTGCATGTGGCAGCGGCTTGGACTGTAACAATCCATTGACCCAAAACGGAAACGAAGAGCAGATGATGATCCTGATGATCCTGACACAACCATGTCTTTTGATATTTGCCCCCAGTAAATGGTTACCTAATGTGAATAACTGCATCAAAGTTGTCAATGCCAATCCCCCAGCTAGGTGTGAGCTTTGATTTGCTAACGAGGTCATATCTAGTAGCTTTGCAACCTTCCATAGAATGCATGTGCGCTGCACTTCAGCATAAATTGTGGTTTATATCCGAATATCCATATCCATATAATGTGGTTTATGTCATTTAAGCATTATGATCTGGTTTTATTTGCAGAAAAGATGTTAAGTGCTCAGCATTAGCTAGATTGTAGAAATTGTCACTGAAATAAAGCAAATACAGTGATGTCAACTGTGGCATTATCATATTTCAAGGCCAAACTTTAACATCAAACGACCTTGACTTGACCCATGGAGTTGCAAAATGATATCCTACTGTTATCATGTGCCTATAGAACTACTCAGTCTCGCCCAAAACCATAAAAACGACAGTAAGATCACCAAAATATCTCCACGACTACCCGGGATATGGGATATTCCTTATTTTGGGGGGCGTTTGACCTCCAATGATCTTGAGTATTGACGAATGTGGATCAAAACGACTCCCAAAATATCTGCAACCCCTCCAGATCGACTCATCATCCTAAAAACCCCTAGAAATGACACCAAGATCATCAAAATCCATCAAGTATTGACCAGGATATGGGATTTTTTCAGTTTCGCCGGCCATCTTGGAAAATGGCGGCCATATTGAAAAAGCCAAGCGGGGGTCAGGTGTACACCCGATGGATTCTTGAGTGGGGTGGTATAAGCTTTCAAAATATGTCAAGATTTGCTTTGTAACAAACAATGCAGGGTTCCCACCCCGTGCAACCGGACTACTAGTGTGTGTGGGAATTACTTTACCTATAAGATCTGTGACACGTGGAACAGGTGACCTTCAGAAGTTGTGAACAGTTCTTTTATGGATCAGTTCAAGACAAGGTTAGACCGAGTCTTGCACACATTTTGAGGATGTGTTACTCTCTTCTGTGGTGGCTGTTCGAGAAGCTAGCTGTGATAATGTGTAGGAATTTTTGCCTGGCACCCGTTGCCATTGGTACCTCCTCCGTATGGGCCGTAAGGCCTTTTGAGGTACTTCTTTTCCTTGTAACTCCTTGTAACTCCCTGTCTCTTTCTCTCAATCAGCTGTTTTGTTTTCCCAATTTATATTACCACAATTAAAATCACCATAATTCACACTGATCTTATTATTCACTATTCTGCTTAATTGGTTATACAAGTTTATATCCTTATCAGCGGGGTAGTGAGGTGGCCTATATACTAGAAGTAGATGCACTACTTTATTATTTAGGTTTAGATCAATTCCCAACATTTCATGAGCAGATACGATATTATTGTTTACCAGGTGCAGGAAATCACGAGCATACAAAAGTACACCGCCACCTTCCCTTCCGTTCCTATCTTTGTGAAACATTTTGTAATCTACCATTTCAAATTCTCCTACAAAATCCCTTGATTCAGAATAAATCCAGGATCCCCTTATTCCTATGATATCAAAGTTCTTAGTTTTGACTAACGCTATAAATTCCATTAGTTTGTTTCTAATTGACCTAGCATTGAATAGCACAGTTTTGAGAGATTTTAAGTTGTTATTTCTCCTAACTGGCTTGAGTCTTTTCCCAAAGCAGTTGAATTAACTACTGTGGGAGTAGGATGAGCTACTGGTGGAGGACTGACTGCTGGGAGGACAAGACTATCTGCTGGGGAGGAGGAGGACTGACTGCTACTATTGGGTGAGTAGGATGGACTACTGTTGGAGGAGGACCGACTGTTGTGGAAGTAGGACTAACTGCTGTGGGAGGAGGATTAACTGCTGTGGGAGGAGGACTAACTGCTGGGGCAGGAGGACTAACTGCTGGGGCAGGAGGACTAACTGCTGGGGCAGGAGGAATAACTGCTGGGGCAGGAGGAATAACTGCTGGGGCAGGAGGACCGACTGCTGGGGGAGTAGGTTTAGCAGTTGGGGGAGCAGGATCAATTGCTGGTTTGTGGGGGTTCTAGTTTTAAAAGATTATACAAATTTATGTTCAGTAAATCACCAAACTTCTTTTTCCCCTTCTGATTAAAGTGTATCCCATCCGAGCCAAAGTATATATTCCCCATTTCCGAAGAATGTAGGCCAAAAATCAACAAACTTCAGGCCTTTTTGTTCACACATGCGTTTAACTCTCTTATTTATGCTAATGGCTTTACTTAAGGTATAGTCACTAGCACGCATTAGTGGGAGAATCCCGACAACCATACCCATATCTATCTTTTCCCTAACCTTGTCGGTTAGGATCTTGAACTCTTTTTCAGTGGACTCTGTCTGCCCTCCCTGAAAAATGTCATTGCCACCAACATGTAAAATGATGGGGAAACTCTTATTCTTGATATTAAATTTGACTAATTCCCTATTTATTATCTGACTCATGGCACCTGGAAAACATCGGAGTTTTCTCTTGGTCACGCGTCTTGCTCCGAAAAAGTCCCCTTGATTCCTGACCAGAGAATCCCCAATTAAAAAGGATTCCTCCTCCTCGTCAGCAAGCAAGTGAAACCTATTTTTACGGGAATGGTTTCTGAATCCTTATGTTTAGGTTTGGAGGATCTTTTATTTTTGACTACTTGGAACTCTCGTTCCTCCGTCCTACTTTCCGGAATATTCACTG
>JAJOZX010001752.1:15000-25000 GCA_023014485.1 Bathynomus jamesi | reverse complement strand
AGCGTTCAAGTTAGACAGTTAAGTTTCATTTTCAGTTTCAGAATACTTGATAAGAGGTCAAGTCAGAAGGTTGCGCCAAGACGGGCAACCGCCCCAGAGATTTATAGAAATACTTGATAAGAGGTCAAGTCAATAGGTTGCATCCAAGAGGGACAACCGCCCCAGAGATTTATAGAAATACTTGATAAGAGGTCAAGTCAATAGGTTGCATCCAAGAGGGACAACCGCCCCAGAGATTACAGAAGCTAGTTTTGAAAAAGTTAGTTTTGAAAAAGTTAATTTTGAAAAAGTTAGTTTTGAAAAAAGTTAGTTTTGAAAAAAGTTAGTTTTGAAAAAAGTTAGTTTTGAAAAAAGTTAGTTTTGAAAAAGTTAGTTTTGAAAAAAAGTTAGTTTTTAAGTCCCAAGTCATTTTTATTTCGAGTCCCAAGTCATTTTTATTTCGAGTCCCAAGTCATTTTTATTTCAAGTCCCAAGTTAGTTTTCAATGCAGTCAATTGAATTCAACTTTTCCTTTGTAATTTAAGAGAATTTCATTTAAGAAAATGTAATTTAAGAATTTAATTCAACTTTTTTTTGTTGTAAAAGATAATTAAATTCAACCTGAATTGACCGATTTGCGTCTTTAGTTTAACCTTTTTTCTTTGTTTGTAAGACGGAAATTCACCGAATTGTTATGTAGTTATGTAATTTATTATTTGTACAAAGGTTGTAATGACTTTGATAATCATTGTAATGTATACGTGATAATAATGGTTGTGTAATAATTAATTAATCGATCTTGTCCCAATGACTCCTTTTAAATTACTATATGAGGAACATGCCGTCCCTCCGTTTGTTGAACTCTTTTAATTTTTTGTTCTAAGTAGTGTGACAAGCAATCTTTTTTAAAAAAAAGAGCAAAGTGCTCACGAAAGATGTAATTGTCAATTTCAGACTTATACCCCCCGCTTAGTCACTCAATTCCCCCGAATGTCGTACTACAAACTTTGTCTTTTAATTTTATTTTATTTTAACACCCCCAACCCCAGTTGAACTGTGTCAACCAGAGAAATGGTTCAACCATGGTTAATTCCTCTTTGGTACGATGGCTCAATTTATGTTGTTGTGTTTTTTTATTTTTAACTCTTTGATGACCATTATACATTTCTTTGAACTTAAAAGTTTAAGTTTTATTGTGTTTTACAATTAGATATTAGTAACTATAGTCACTTAAATGACCCATTTTTGGGTTAATTTTCCGACAACTAAACGATACCTGTAATTTAGAATTTTATAATAATTGACCTTCAGCTTAAGGGATTTTATAATAATAATAATAATGATAATAATAATAACAATAACTGACTTAAACTTAAAAGATTTTATAACCCTAAACCCATCTTAAATTATTATGCATTATCTTTAAACTTTGTTAATTCAAAAACCTTCCAAATCCCTACACATATGACCACAGGTCTATACATCATCCACTACGTAATTCGATTTGTACCTACAACAGTCAATAAAAATGCATGCACACACAATATATATATATATATATATATATATATATATACAAACCTTATGCTAAAATCATTGAATATCACAATAAAACTATTTCATTACGTAAGTGCAAATTATGCTATTTAGTCTTAATCATTTTTACTTACTATATATAAATTCTCGCTCATGCATTTATTCAGTTAATTTAACAATCCTCTCAGCTAATCTGTCTCTCGAAATTATCAGCTACACACTTTATACCTAGTACACAAAAATACACACTAGACCACAGGTCTATACATCATCCATTACGTAATTCTATTTTTACATACACTAGTCAATAAAAATTAGATTATAGATTGTATGATTTATATTTTTCCCTTTTACCTATTCATTATGAATGTAATTTTCCACACACAAAAAAAAAAAAAAATTTTGCTAAAAATTTTACAATATCATTCTTTGTCTAGCTTAATTGTTTATCTAAATTAAAGTATTAATCTTTGAATTCTTTTATATTATATAATAACTCACTTGTTCTGTATAAAATTTGTATTGTAAAGAAAAATTCGTCACCTAACTTGAATTAGTTACGATGTTATTTTCTCAATTGTATTGTATTGTATTAATTTTATTATATTATTGTATAAATATCATTTAAAAAAAAAAGGGGAGAGCAATGTAAAAAGTGAACAATGAACAATTCCTACACCATCATTATATGGATTCATTGTCTTGATGCAGAACTTATGTTCGTATGGTTTTATGTTCGAATGTCCATTTTTACATAAGAAACCAAAAATCGCATAAGCGAGTTTTGGATAGAATTTCGATTTGTACGTCTTTATTCATTCCTGTATTTTTCTAATTCATCTTTCTAATAATGACTTATACACTATGACGTCATAAAATAACTTTATTCTCTTTACGTTTCCCACTCTTTGACTCTAATTTGTTCTTGTAAATCTTCCTAATAATGATTTGTACTATACGTAAAAATTCAATAACTATGACGTCACATTTTCCCTTCATCATATATCTAGTATCCAATGTATGAAAATTCTTTAACATCATGCTAAGGACGAAACACTATAGAAGTCATTATTTATATGTTATGTAGTATAAAACATTATTATTCAACCATACTCATTCTTACATTCATGTTCTTTCTTGACCGCTATCCTTTATTAATTTTATTACTTATTCATTCATCTACCTATTGTCTACTTATGCCCTATCAACTTATCAGTCTATGTTTACTCGTGTCAATTTGTGACGCGCGAAACTTTGGGCGTTCTTTCGAGAACGCGACAAAACGTTCTCGTATTATTTTTTTCATTTTTATTTTTAATTATATTGACCTCCCGAGGTGAACTCAAAAAAATGCTTAGTAAGATCGAATTCCACTCACGAAGACAGAATCGAGCGCCTCCAAGATGAAATACCTCCGTTCGCTCTGATTTCAAATTCATAACATATTATAGCATATTATTTCGTAAATAAATTATCTCGTAAGTGCCATGTACGTTGTATTATATTTAAACATCTTAATTGTCTATTAATAAGAAACACTGTAAAAACAAAACAAAGTTATAGTAACTGTTTAATTGTAATTAACTGTAATTAACAATAACTTGTAATGTACTTCAGTGAAACTGTAATTAAATGTAATGATTTAATATATAATGTAAGAATGTACTTTAATGGAAGTGTAATTAAACAACAAGTGAATATGAATTAATTGGTAATTGTAATCGAAATTGTAATGAACCAAAATTAGTACGTACTCAGTCATGTACTTAATTTGTACTTGTGTACTATTACGAAATGATATCGCCTTTATAAATATAGACTCGGCGAAAAATACAAATTAGTTTTTATTTTTATTTTTTAAATTCTTATTTGCAATCATTCAAAAACATCTGATGTGTTTAAAAAAGGGGGGAAACTTAACCTTCGACTGTCCTCCCCCAAAACATTTAAGCTATATTATACATGTACTTGAAAAATTAGGGACCACTTCATTGACCACTTCATTTACCACTTCATTTGCCACTTCATTTAAGGCTCTTCTTCATATTAGCACCTCATTAGGAGGGGGCAGAGGCCCCTTGCCTCCTTAACTTAACTTTTTAGATTCCGGCCTGAGCCATGATCGAAAGAGGTCGAACCTCTACCCTTGTAAATTCAGAGAACTAACTGTACATTTTTAGAAGTAAACTACAAAAAGAGAAAGTTTTTATCTTTTCCTTCGCGCCGTGCTCTCTTCAGAACTTAGTCAAGTCGACAAGTTATAAAAGAAAAGTCGATAATTTTAGTATAAGAGAAAGGATCAGAATTATAAAAAGAGAAGAATTAATAAGCGTGAGAAAGAGACAACCCAAGCACCATAGAAGATATTGGCATAACAGTCTGGCGAGTCTGTAGCCAAGGGTTTAACAGAGTTGCGACCCACCATTTAAGGCGACCGAAAAGAATTATAGAAAAGTATAAAGAAGAAACATCCGTTGCAGCCTCCTAACCAGAACCCCCCGTCGAATCCGAACCGACCCAGGGCCATAGACGGAGGGGTTAACATATATATATATAGAGAGAGAGAGAGATAGGTGTGTGTGTGTGTGTGTGTGTGTGTGTCTGTATATATATATATATATATATATATAGATAGGTGGGTGTGGGTGTGTATATGTATATATATATATATATATAGGTGAGTGTGTGTGGTGTGTTTGTCTGTATATATATATATATATATATATATATATATATATATATATAGATAGATAGGTGGGTGTGTGTGTGTGTCTGTATATATAAATATATATATATATATATATATAGGTGAGTGTGTGTGTTTGTCTGTATATATATATATATATAGATAAGTGTGTGTGTGTGTGTGTCTGTATATATATATATATATATATATGTCGTCATACAGGAACAAATCGAGAAACATATAGAAAAAGAAGAAGATGACGCTATAGAAGCGATAAAGGTTAACTCAAAGTACTTCTATAATTTCACAAAAAGAAAGTCGAAAAACCAAGCGACTATCGGACCTTTAAAAAAAAAAATGAGAACAGTGATTTATCTGATGATCAAACAGAAGTATCTGAAATATTAAAAGCTCAGTATGAATCAACTTTCAGTATCCCAAAAACTGACAAATTGATTTGCGATAGAAACGCGTTCTTTGAAGAAGAACCACAAGGGGAAAGTATAACGGATTTCGACTTCACGACGGATGATATTACACAAGCTATAGGGAAACAAAAAACACACTCAGCGGCAGGACCGGATAAATGGAATGCCACACTGATCAAAAACTGCAAGAATGCAATCGCTGAGCCCCTATACTGGATATGGAGACGATCATTAGACACGGGAGAAATACCGGGCATCCTGAAGAGCGCGAACATAGTCCCAATATATAAAGGAGGAGATCGATCCCAGGCCAAAAACTATAGGCCAGTGTCGCTTACATCTCATCTCACTAAAATATTTGGAAGAATTGTTAGACAGAAAATCTATGGCTTTTTGGAAACTCAGAAAAAATTCAATGATAACCAACACGGGTTTCGATCAGGCAGATCATGCCTATCACAACTAATGGAACACTACAACAACATTATTGATTCACTTGAAAGTAATGAAAACTATGATGTACTATACACAGACTTTGCTAAAGCGTTCGACAAGTGTGACCACGGAATCATAATACATAAACTGAAATATATGGGAATAACAGGAAAAGTAGGGAAATGGATATATAATTTCCTTAGTGAGCGGAGGCAAGTCGTTACAGTACAAGGAGAATCTTCATCAGAATCAGAGGTCCTCAGCTCAGTACCACAAGGAACAGTATTAGCTCCACTACTCTTCATAATCATGCTAACTGACATAGATGAGGACGTTACCAGAGACAGCACATTAACATCCTTTGCGGATGACACAAAGATCAGTAGAAAAATAAGAAACCCAGAAGACATAGGATCTTTACAAACCGACATAAACAAAATCTACAAGTGGACTGAAGACAACAATATGAAGTTCAACACCGAGAAATTTCAGCTATTACGGTACGGAAAAAGAGAAGACCTAAAGTGCACGGACTATTATACCCCAAATGGACAGGAAATTCAGAGAAATTCCAGAGCAAAAGATTTAGGGGTTGTAATGACAGATGATGCGAAATTTGAAACACAAAATAAGATTGCAGTAAACAGAGCAAAGAGAATAACGGGTCAGATATTGAGGACCTTTAAACGAAGGGATAGGAATGTAATGATTCCTCTACTGAAGACCCTGATCATACCCAAATTAGAATACTGCTCGGTCCTAACTTCCCCATATAAAAAAGAAGACATTAGACAGCTGGAGGGGATCCAAAGAAGCTTCACAGCTAAGATCAATGGGTGCAAAGAACTAAATTACTGGGAAAGGTTACGAGAACTAGACCTATATTCACTGGAAAGGAGAAGAGAGAGATACACCATTATTTACACTTGGAAAATAATGGAGAAACTAGTCCCTAATCTTACTCTGAATCCCATAACTCCCCAAACAACGATGGAAAGTAGAAGCGGTAGACTGTGTCGTATTCCCAAATTAAAGGCGAGACAGGGAACATCCTTAACCCTGAAAGAAAATAGTTTTGTAGTGAGAGGACCAAAACTGTTTAATCAGTTGCCCAAAGACCTAAGAAACACGAAGGGAGTTGCAGTGGAAATCTTCAAAAAAGACTAGACGCCTGGCTCAGAACAATCCCCGATGAGCCGGGCGTACCTGGCTATGTGAGGTGGAGAGCGCAAGAATCCAACTCACTACTTCACCAGGCCAACTCGAGATGAGGGGCGACAAGCTTGACCTTCGCGAAATGAGAAATCATCGCGCGGAACATTTGTAATGTTGTAAGGTAAGGTAAAGTATAAAGTATATATATATACATATATATATATATATATATATATATATATATATATATATATATAGGTGAGTGTGTGTGTGTGTGTTTGTCTGTATATATATATAGATAGGTGGGGTGTGTGTGTGTGTCTCTATATATATAAATATATATATATATGTATATAGATGAGTGTGTGTGTGTGTGTTTGTCAGTATATATATATATATATATATATAGATAGGTGGGTGTGGGTGGGTGTGTGTCTGTATATATATATATATATATATATATATATATATATATATATATATATAGGTGGTGTGTGTGTGTGTGTGTCTGTATATATATATATATATAGATAGGTGTGTGTGTGTGTGTGTGTGTGTGTGTGTGTCTGTATATATATATATATATAGATAGGTGGTGTGTGTGTGTGTGTGTCTATATATATATATATATTATATATATATATATATATATATATATATATATATACATAGATAGGTAGGTGTGTGTGTGTGTGTGTGTCTGTATATATATATATATATATATATATATATATATATATATATATATATAGATAGGTGGGTGTGTGGGTGTGTATATATATATATATAGATAGATAGGTGTGTGTGTGTGTGTCTTTATATATTATATATATATATAGATAGGTGGTGTGTGTATGTGTGTCTGTATATCTATATATATATATAGATAGGTGGGTGTGTGTGTGTGTGTCTGTATATATATATATATATATATATATACAGTACATATGTATAGATAGATAGGTGTGTGTGTGTGTCTGTATATATATATATATATATATATATATATATATATTAGATAGGTGGATGTGTGTGTGTGTGTCTGTAACTATATATATATATAGATAGGTGTGTGTGTGTGTCTGTATATATATATATATATATATATATATATATATATATATATTAACGCAAAGAACGACGCTTGTATAGGATATATATCCGAGCAAGATGAGAGAGAGAGAACGAAACAAATGAAAAAATGAGATAACCACCCGTGAATCGAACTCGGGATCTTCCGATTGCCGGTCAGATATGATAACAATTAAACCATGGGCCTCACTCATTCAAATGCCGTAATTCTTCTACATACGCGCAGAAACCAATGCTCCAAGGGGGCACCTCCCGCATGCCGTAACATTATATACATTTAACAGCAAACACGCTGTATAATTAACGTAAAGAACGACGCTTGTATAGGAGATATTCCGCGCAAGATGAGAGAGAGAGAACGAAACAAATGAAAAAATGAGGTCGTTCTTTACGTTAATTATACTGCGTGTTTCCAGTTAAATGTATATAATGTTACGGCATGCGGGAGGTGCCCCCTTGGGGCATTGGTTTCTTCGCGTATGTAGAAGAATTACGGCATTTGAATGAGTGAGGCCTATGGTTTAATGGTTATCATATCTGACCGGCAATCGGAAGATCCAGGGTTCGATTCCCGGGTGGTTACCTCATTTTTTCATTTGTTTCGTTCTCTCTCTCTCATCTTGCGCGGAATATCTCCTATACAAGCGTCGTTCTTTACGTTGATTATACTGCGTGTTAGCTGTTAAATGTATATGTATATATATATATATGTATATATATATATATATATATATAGATAGGTGGGTGTGTGTGTGTGTCGGTATATATATATATATATAGATAGGTGTGTGTGTATATATATATATATATAATATATATATATATATATATATAGGTGTGTGTGTGTGTTTGTGTTTGTATATATATATATATATATATATATAGATAGGTGTGTGTGTGTGTGTGTCTATATATATATATATAGATAGGTGGGTGTGTGTGTGTGTGTCTGTATATATATATATATATATATATATATAGATAGGTGTGTGTGTGTGTCTCTCTCTCTATATATATATATAGATACGTGTGTGTGTGTGTGTGTCTGTATATATATATATAGATAGGTGTGTGTGTGTGTCTGTATATATATATATATAGGTGGGTTTTGTGTGTGTGTGTGTGTGTGTATGTGTCTGTATATATATATAATAAACAGGAACACCAGAGAAAATACAAACATCCTTCAAGGTTTAATAGTACCAACGTTTCGGAATGCACTAATTCCATCTTCAGGGCTAAAACAATAAAATTCCAAATCACATACAAAATACAAATTGCTTAATAACAATTTAAAATAAACTTAAAAAATTATAAAAAGTAGCTAAGAAAATGTAAAACATTAAAACTAAAAGGTAAATAAATGTGAAGTTAAAAAGTTAAAATTATAAAAAAGTAAAAGCATTAAAACTGAAATGTAAATAAAATAAACTAGTACCTTAACCAAAACATAGCAGATCTATCGATGATTCGTCAGAATTTAGGTCTGGTTTTAGTTTATAAATAAACAAAGACCATAATTTTAAGCTTAAGGTCAGAGCTTCCAGCAGCAAGTACGGTGAAATTAGATTGTGAAGTTGGGTGGTTATTGTTGTGCGAGTGATTACGTATGAGAGAATTAGGTGGTTTGCCAAGGGGTAAATTTGTACGAACCGATTTACCGAGATGTTCGTAAATACGAGATTTTAAATGTCTTTTAGTTTTACCTATATATGACCCCATACAGTGGTCACACTTGTATTGATAAACTATAGATGACTTAAGAAGTGTAGGAATAACATCCTTGTATTTAAATAAATGGTAAATCGATTTAGACGGGGTGAATATAATTTTTATACACAGTTGTGGGTAGAATTCCTTGAGCAATTTTAAAAGTTTGTTTCTAATGTTAAAACTTGAGGTTCCCATATAGGGCAAAGTGAAATGCAGGATATCTTTGGGGACTGTAATTAAGTCTATAGTTGTAGGGCTTATTAGTCTATTTAAGGTTCTGCCTATTGTAGTCTCCACCAGTCTAGAAGGGAAATTTTTCTTGGCAAGGAGTTTTCGGATGAAATCTAGTTCATCGTGTAGTTTGAAGTAATCTGAACAGATATTGAAAGCTCTATTGGTCAGAGTCGAGATTAAATTTCGTTTGAAACCTAAAGGGATAAAGGAAGAAAAGTTCTTAGTAAGATTGGTGAATGTCGGCTACGAACTTTTCTTCTTTTATCCCTTTAGGTTTTAAAATTGCTCAAGGAATTCTACCCACAACTGTGTATAAAAATTATATTCACCCCGTCTAAATCGATTTACCATTTATTTAAATACAAGGATGTTATTCCTACACTTCTTAAGTCATCTATAGTTTATCAATACAAGTGTGACCACTGTATGGGGTCATATATAGGTAAAACTAAAAGACATTTAAAATCTCGTATTTACGAACATCTCGGTAAATCGGTCCGTACAAATTTACCCCTTGGCAAACCACCTAATTCTCTCATACGTAATCACTCGCACAACAATAACCACCCAATTTCACAGTCTAATTTCACCGTACTTGCTGCCGAAGCTCTGACCTTAAGCTTAAAATTATGGAGTCTTTGTTTATTTATAAACTAAAACCAGACCTAAATTCTGACGAATCATCGATAGATCTGCTATGTTTTGATTAAGGTACTAGTTTATTTTATTTACATTTCAGTTT
>JAJOZX010001752.1:0-12500 GCA_023014485.1 Bathynomus jamesi | reverse complement strand
TGCATCACTTTTGCAAGAGTGTCCGGTGGTATGGCCTGTATCTCATTTGTGATGGCGGCCTTCAATTCTTGCAAGGTCGTTGGGTTATTTCTGTAGACCCTACTCTTTAAATATCCCCAGAGATAATAATCTAAGGGAGAAAAATCCGGAGACCTTGCGGGCCATTCAACGTCTCCAAATCTTGAGATTAACTCGCCTGGAAACGTTTGACGCAAAACTGCCATGCAGTTCCTCGTGGTATGGCAGGTAGCTCCGACTTGTTGGAACCAGTGGTTTTCTAGACAAAGATCTCTTAATTTAGGAATAAGGAAATCGGTAAAAAATTTTCGTAGCAATCACCATTTACAGTGACCGTGTTTCCGGTGGAATCCTGGAAAAAGTACGGCCCTATGATCTGAGATGCAGTAAGACCACACCAAACAGTTACACGCTGACTATGCAACGGGACTTCGGTAATATTCAATGGATTTTCTGTTGCCCAGAAACGTCAATTTTGTTTGTTTACAGTTCCATTCAAGTGAAAATGGGCTTCGTCTGACATAATCAAAGTTGCTAGAAAATTGGTGGTGTCATTTACCTTCTGTTGGATCCATTGACAGAATTGTCGTCTTCGTGCGAAATCTCCATCGTTTAGTTCTTGCACTGTTTAAATTTTATATGGGAAGAGCATTAAATTTTGCTTGAAGATACGGTGTGTTGTTCCATATCCTTCTCCTAACAGCTGAGAAGCACGTCTGATGCTTATGTTAGGATTATCCTGTACAATTCCATGAGTTCTGTTAATGATCTCGTCTATCCTTGCTGTGCGCACTCTTCCAGTTGGTTTTCTTTTTCCAATGCTGCCAGTTAGGGAAAAATTTCTGACACACCGACGGATTACTTTCTTAGAAGGTGATTTTGACATCTGAAAATTTGTCTTGAAAGATCTTTGAGCTGAAACTACACTTCTTCCATGCTCATAATATTGCTCAGTTATGAAACGCAGCTGTTCCACAGTCCATGCAGTCATCTTGAAGGATTAGTTTTAACTAACACATTTATTTTGTTTGGTATCTTATCTTGTCTTGTATTGTCAAAACCTATACAATCCTGTACAAACTTGTAACTATCCTCTTTCGAATGATGCGTATGATTTTATAAAAGGACTTATACTTTAAGAGTTACAGGGGTTTCTTTTGGGTCCCATTTCTCTGGATCACCCTTTATATAGATAGGTGGGTGTGTGTGTCTGTGTGTCTGTATATATATATATATATATATATATTATAGTATATATATATATATATATATATAGATAGGTGGGTGTGTGTGTGTGTGTCTGTATATATATTTATATATATATAGATAGGTGGGTGTGTGTGTCTGTATTAGTGATGTAGCGGATGTCATTTTTTTCACATCCGCGGATGCGGATGCGGATGAGGATGTTTGATTTCAACATCCGCGGATGCGGATGCGGATGTCTACATTTTTGTTTTTTTTAGGATATATTCGAGATTTGTTGTGTTTAATGTATATAATAAGTTATTATATAGAGAGAGCTGTAGCTATAATGTAGTATAATTCATTAATTGTACAATAATTGCTGTACTTTTCCCTGAACATATAAAATAATAGCAAGCATCTAACTAATATAGAAATCAATTAGTGAATTCGTCTGCAAATAAATTCGTTATATTTTGTTGAGTTTCAGCCACAATTAGAAACCATAATTGTGTTACCCACCTCTTTCCCCAACCTCCACCCTTATAGAAAGAGATCTTTAATTAGCTTGATAACTATTTATATTAAGTTTAAAGTTTTATTAGGCATATTTATAAATGAGTAATTAAAATAAAGTAAACTAAGATGTTCATCGTTTAATATTCAAACTTAATTATAGGAAGGTTATGCTTAAGGAACATTAATTTTTCTGCCTTTTCTGCTGCCAGTCTGTTTCTCTTTTCATCATATATTAATCCAGCACTGCTAAATAATCTCTCGCTTGGTAGGCTTGTTGTAGGACGTGCTAAATGTTTCCTTGCAAGTTTACTCAAGTATGGATAGATATTCTGCGTATTTTTCCACCAACTAATAGGATTGTCACATGCAGCCAGGCGTTTTTCTTGGTGATAGCTCTCGATCATTTTTACTACATCTTTTGACATCGCGTAGGTCTCGTCATTGCTGCTTGACTCAAGAAACTGAGAGAGAGATTCTGTGATAGATTTGCTTGTTGAAGGTGTTGGTTCTGTCACTGAAACTTTTATTCTTTTGGTGGGTGGCGAAGCGACAGATTCAAGAGATTGAAGCTCTTCAACTGCTTTGCCAAGTGATGATTTAACTCGTTCTAATATACTAGGTGAAAATAACTTAGCTTTGTAACGTGGATCTAAGTAGGTTGCAAGAGAGTAACTTCATAGAAGAACAGCCTCTCGTCTTGTCGCTTGCATCACTTTTGCGCACAATGAACTAGTTCTATTATTACAGTAGAATTTGATAATTTCTGCTTATTAATGACGTTTTATCTCAACGGTCCACATCCGCACGACATCCGCAGTCCAAAGTGCGGATGCAGATGCGAGAAAATGTGCGGATGTTATGCGGATGCGGATGTGACCTACATCACTAGTCTGTGTATATATATATATTAACGTAAAGAACGACGCTTGTATAAGAGATATCCCGCGCAAGATGACAGAGAGAGAACGAAACAAATGAAAAAATGAGTTAACCACCCGGGAATCGAACCTGGGATCTTCCGATTGCCGGTCAGATATGATAATCATTACACCATGCGCCTCACTCATTCAAATGCCGTAATTCTTCTACATACGCGCAGAAACCAATGCCCCAAGGGGGCACCTCCCGCATGCCGTAACATTATATACATTTAACTGCAAACACGCAGTATAATTAACGTAAAGAACGACAATTGTATACGAGATATTGCGCGAAAGATGAGAGAGAGAGAACGAAACAAATGAAAAAATGAGGTCGTTCTTTACGTTAATTATACTGCGTGTTTGCAGTTAAATGTATATAATGTTACGGCATGCGGGAGGTGCCCCCTTGGGGCCATTGGTTTCTGCGCGTATGTAGAAGAATTACGGCATTTGAATGAGTGAGGCCCATGGTGTAATGGTTATCATATCTGACCGGCAATCGGAAGATCCCGGGTTCGATTCCCGGGTGGTTACCTCATTTTTTCATTTGTTTCGTTCTCTCTCTCTCATCTTGCGCGGGATATCTCCTATACAAGCGTCGTTCTTTACGTTAATTATACTGCGTGTTTCCAGTTAAATGTATATAATGTTACGGCATGCGGGAGGTGCCCCCTTGGGGCCATTGGTTTCTGCGCGTATGTAGAAGAATTACGGCATTTGAATGAGTGAGGCCCATGGTGTAATGGTTATCATATCTGACCGGCAATCGGAAGATCCCGGGTTCGATTCCCGGGTGGTTACCTCATTTTTTAATTTGTTTCGTTCTCTCTCTCTCATCTTGCGCGGAATATCTCTTATACAAGCGTCGTTCTTTACGTTAATTATACTGCGTGTTTGCTGTTATATATATATATATATATATATATATATAAAATTATATATATAAATATATAATTTATATATATATATATATATATATATATATATATATATATATATATATATATATATATATATATATATATGGGATGAATTTCACAATAAAACACGTGAATGAATGAATGCTGCAAACCCACAAGGAAAAAGAAAAACGATTCCAAGGCCTTTCGTGTATTCAAAGCTACACCTTGACGGGGTGTAGCTTTGAATACACGAAAGGCCTTGGAATCGTTTTTCTTTTTCTTTGTGGGTTTGCAGCATATATATATATATATATATATATAGAGAGAGAGAGAGAGAGATAGGTGTGTGTGTGTGTGTGTGTTTGTGTCTGTTATATATATATTATATATATATATATTATATATATATATATATATATATATATATATATTATATATATATATATATATATAACGTTTACAATAGACATCGGGCGGTTGATGTAGTGTATTTAGATTTTCAAAAAGCGTTTGACACCGTGCCGCACAAAAGACTGATTGAAAAAACTAAGGCTCATGGAATCAGCGGTGTAGTAATAAATTGGCTAGAAGAATGGTTGCGAGGCAGGAAACAGAGGGTGGTCGTTGATGGAGCGGAGTCGTGTTGGGCTAATGTAGCGAGTGGCGTTCCTCAGGGTTCTGTATTGGGCCCCTTGCTTTTTCTTATATATTTTAACGACTTAGATGTCGGCCTAGTCAGTACAGTTTCAAAGTTTGCTGATGACACGAAGCTGGGTGGTAGGGCGATTAATGACGAAGATAGAGGTAAAATTCAGGAAGATCTGAATAAAATCGTTGATTGGTCAGTCACATGGCAAATGAGATTTAACGTGGATAAGTGCAAAATTATGCATATTGGTTCGCGTAACGGTAATTTTGCGTATAGTATGTCAGGGAAAGATTTAACAAGCGTAGAGCAGGAAAAAGATTTAGGAGTTATAGTCACTGGTGATTTAAAAGTAGCGAAACAAAGTACAGCGGCGGTCAAGAAGGCGAACAAAGTGTTAGGTTTTATAGCTCGTAATTTTGAGTACAAATCGCGCGATATTATAGTTCCTCTTTATAAATCATTAGTTAGACCCCATTTGGAGTACGCGGTCCAATTTTGGAATCCGCATATGCGCAAAGATATAGACAAAATCGAAAGAGTTCAAAGACGAGCAACTAAGATGATTCCGTCTCTTAGGTCAAAGTCGTAGGAGGATAGGCTTAAAGAGTTAAAATTGACTACACTCGAGACTAGGAGGTTAAGGGGTGACCTAATCCAGGTTTTCAAAATTATGAATGGGTTTGATAACGTAGATAGAGATAGCTTTTTCGAAATATCTCAATATAATAGGACTAGAAATAACGGGTGTAAGTTGACAAGTAGAAGGTTCGAGACAGCAGTTGCGAAAAACTTTTTTACGCATAGAATAGTAAATAGCTGGAATAGTTTGCCGGTAGAAGTAATTAGTAGCACGTCTATAAACATGTTTAAGAATCGATTGGACGCGCATGTTGATAGAAAGGGTATAGTTTAAGGTAGTAAAATTAAGGCTTTGTGGGGATAGATCCCACAGCTCAACACAAGTGTTGTGGGATATAGGGAGGCAGCGTCTTGGGTTAGGGGATACTCTCTGTCCTTACACACCCCATTTAAAGAGATTCCTCTACCGAGCGGTGCCCCCCATAGTACTGTGAGGTATTGAAAAACTCATGATCTTCACTTGCCCACAAACACCTTTAAATGGGAGACCCATAATGGGTGCACACACATTTCTACATTACTGTACAGTCTTTACAGCCACACCTACACTTTTCCTCGTAAGTGTATATATTGTAATGTATACGGTTGTAAATTTTGACTTGGTCCGCGATCGATATGAAACGTGACTTGATGGACACCGTATTGAAATTGACTGGATTCTTTGGATCTGATATATTTGCATGTCCGTTATATAATAGATATAGAGTGTAACATATTTGTGGATAGTAGTCTATTATGACTTGATCCTCTGGATCGAGAGATTCTATCTTTAGTTTTAAATCGATAATTAATTATTTTTAAATTGATAATGTATATGGTTGTAAATTTTGACTTGGTCCGCAATCGATATGGACCGTGACTTGATGGATACCGTAATGAAATTGACTGGATTCTTTGGATCTGATATATTTGCATGTCCGTTATAAATAGATATAGAATGTAACATATTTGTCGATAGTAGTCTATTATGACTTGCTCCTCTGGACCGAGAGATTCTATCTTTAGTTTTAAACCGATAATTAATTATTTTTAAATTGATAATTATTTAGTTTCGTAAAAATTGGTCGTTGCCAATTTACCGGCAGTTTTTAAATAAGTTTCTTTTGTTCTTGTGGTTCGGAACCCACGTAAAATTGTAGGTCCCATCCGCCACCACGGAGGTCATACACAATACACGATTACGAACACAGTTAGGTAGACCAGCCATGAGTGGATCCTAGGGTCTTTGTTGGTCTGAAACATTATAACATTATATATATATAGATAGGTGTGTGTGTGTGTGTGTGTCTGTATATATATATATATATATATGTAGATAGGTGTGTGTGTATATATTATATATATATAGATAGGTGGGTGTTTGTGTGTGTGTGTCTGTATACATATATATATATGTATATATATATATATATATAGATAGGTGGGTGTGTTGTGTGTGTCTGTATATATATTATATATATATGTATATATAGATAGGTGGGTGTGTGTGTGTGTGTGTCTGTATATGTATATATATATAATATATATATATATATATATATATTATATATATATATATATATATAGGTTCTAGGACAGTTCATACCAGGACAACTCATACCAGGACAACTTATACCCAGACAACTCATACCTAGGACAACTCATACCTAGGACAACTCATACCTAGGACAACTCATACCTAGGACAACTCATACCTAGGACAACTCATACCTAGGACCAGAAAAAAAATGAAAAATTAAAGAAAACACTTATTCTGTAAAATTAAAAATTAAATTTAAACATTTAGAATTCATGCAAGTTATTAATGAAAACATTTTGAAATGAAAACATTTATTTTGTAAAATTAAAAATTAAATTTAAACATTTAAAATTCATGCAAGTTATACAGTATATATATATATATATATATATATATATATATATATATATATATATATATATATGCAGAGTTAGGTTCATTGAATGCCGGTTAGGTCAACTGAATACCCGGTTGGGTTCATTGAATGCCCAGTTAGGTCAACTGTACGCCCTTGACGATTTGTTAGGTTTAGTCGTGATATTTTCGTTAAAACTAACGAAAATATCACGACTAAACCTAACCAATCGTCAAGGGCGTACAGTTGACCTAACCGGGCATTCAAATTTTATCCTATGTAAATAATGGTTCTCTATTTATTATATGTTTGCAATAAATAATAAATTTGTGGTTATTGTTTTCTTATCTTATTTTGGTTAATTTGCAGAGTTTAAACTTTCGGGGTGGTGAAAAGATCAACATTAGGGTGGTAATTGATGAAGAGAGTATGAGTTGTCCTAGGTATGAATTGTCCTAGGTATGAGTTGTCCGGGTCTGAGTTGTCCGGGTCTGAGTTGTCCGGGTCTGAGTTGTCCGGGTATGAGCCGTCCGGTCACGATATATATATATATATATAATATATATATATATATATATATATATATATATATATATAGATATAGATAGGTGTGTGTGTGTGTGTGTCTGTATTATATATATATATCGGCTATTGATTGGTGGCGCGGAAAACGCAGTTTAATAATAAACAGAAACACCAGAGAAAATACAAACATCCTTCAAGGTTTAATAGTACCAACGTTTCGGAATGCACTAATTCCATCTTCAGGGCTAAAACAATAAAATGCCAAATCACACAAAATACAATTTGCTTAATAACAATTTAAAATAAACTTAAAAAATTATAAAAAGTAGCTAATTAAATGTAAAACATTAAAACTAAAAGGTAAATAAATGTGAAGTTAAAAAGTTAAAATTATAAAAAGTAAAAGCATTAAAACTGAAACGTAAATAAAATAAACTAGTACCTTAACCAAAACAAAGCAGATCTATCGATGATTCGTCAGAATTTAGGTCTGGTTTTAGTTTATAAAAAAACAGAGACTCCATAATTTTAAGCTTAAGGTCAGAGCTTCCGGCAGCAAGAACGGCGAAATTAGACTGTGAAATTGGGTGGTTATTGTTGTGCGAGTGATTACGTATGAGAGAATTAGGTGGTTTGCCAAGGGGTAAATTTGTACGGACCGATTTACCGAGATGTTCGTAAATACGGGATTTTAAATGTCTTTTAGTTTTACCTACATATGACCCCATACATTGGTCACACTTGTATTGATAAACTATGGATGACTTAAGAAGTGTAGGAATAACATCCTTGTATTTAAATAAATGGTAAATCGATTTAGACGGGGTAAATATAATTTTTATACATAGTTCTGGGTAGAATTCCTTGACCAATTTTAAAAGTTTGTTTCTAATGTTAAAACTTGAGGTTCCCATATTGGGCAAAGTGAAATACAGAATATCTTTGGGGACTGTAATTAAGTCTCTAGTTGTAGGGCTTATTAGTCTATTTAAGGTTCTGCCTATTGTAGTCTCCACCAGTCTAGAAGGGAAATTATTCTTGGCAAGGAGTTTTCGGATGAAATCTAGTTCATCGTGTAGTTTAAAGTAATCTGAACAGATACTGAAAGCTCTATTGGTCAGAGTCAAATTAAATTTCGTTTGAAACCTAAAGGGATAAAGGAAGAAAAGTTCGTAGTAAGATTGGTGAATGTCGGCTTTAGGTAAACGGAAGTTTCAAAAGAGGAATTAGTTTTTATTATCTTAATGTCCTAAAAGGACAGAGAGCTATTAGATTCAACTTCTGAAGTAAATTGAATATTACGGTGCTTAGAATTAAGGTAATTACGAAACAAAGGGATATGGTCTGGTGATTTAAACAGGAGAAAAGTGTCATCAATATATCTTCTATAAAAAACCGGTTTAAAGTTGGAAGGACACTCATTCAACAATTTGACTTCATGATGACACAGAAACGCGTTAGCTAAGGTGGGACCAAGAGGCAGACCCATTTGAACACCTTCAGTCTGTTTAAAATATTCACCGTTGAATATAAATATAAGGTCTTCCACGGAAAATTTTAGCAGTTCTTTCATTTGACCTCTATTAAAACCCTGCACAGTATCAGTATTATTATAAAGATTGTCAATCCATATATCAATAGTTTCTGCAACAGGCACATTGGTAAATAAAGATTTTACATCGAAGCTAGCCATTGTGTAAGAATTATTATTTAATGAGGTAATTTCTCTAACGAAAGAAAAAGAATCCCGTGCTGTATACAATTTATAAGTTATAGGTGATAGTATGGGAAACAAGAATTTTGAAAGGTTATAACTAAAAGTTCCTAGAGCCGATAAAATTGGCCTAAGTGGACAATTAGGTTTGTGTATTTTAGAGAGTCCATACATAATGCCTGGGCTGGATCCAGAAACAAATAATTTAGAAAAAACCGTGTCTGAGATTATATTATTAGATTTAAGTTTTCTAAGATACCTATTATTTTTATCTTGTTTTAAAATTAAATCAAAAATGTCACCAGTTACTTTAGTAAATCTAGTTGCATCATTTAAAATATCTAACATTTTATCGACATAAACATTCCTGTCCAAAAGAACAACGCCATTGCCTCTGTCTGGTCTTGTAACCACCAATGACTTGTCCAAAGACAGATTTCTTAGACTTTGAAACTCTTCCACCTCCATATTAGATCTATTGCCATAAGGGTTAAAAGCATAAAATGAAGTAAAAGCTAAATTACGTAAATTATTAGATAAAAAGTTATTAGATAAAAAGGTATCTTAGAAAACTTAAATCAAATAATATAATCTCAGACACGGTTTTTTCAAAATTATTTGTTTCTGGATCCAGCCCAGGCATTATGTATGGACTCCCTAAAATACACAAACCTAATTGTCCACTTAGGCCAATTTTATCGGCTCTAGGAACTTTTAGTTATAACCTTTCAAAATTATTGGTTCCCATACTATCACCTATAACTTATAATTTGTATACAGCACGGGATTCTTTTCCTTTCGTTAGAGAAATTACCTCATTAAACAATAATTCTTACACAATGGCTAGCTTCGATGTAAAATCTTTATTTACCAATGTGCCTGTTGCAGAAACTATTGATATATGTATTGACAATCTTTTTAATAATACTGATACTGTGCAGGGTTTTAATAGAGGTCAAATGAAAGAACTACTAAAATTTTCCGTGGAAGACCTTATATTTATATTCAACGGTGAATATTTTAAACAGACTGAAGGTGTTCAAATGGGTCTGCCTCTTGGTCCCACCTTAGCTAACGCGTTTCTGTGTCATCATGAAGTCAAATGGTTGAATGAGTGTCCTTCCAACTTTAAACCGGTTTTTTATAGAAGATATATTGATGACACTTTTCTCCTGTTTAAATCACCAGACCATATCCCTTTGTTTCGTAATTACCTTAATTCTAAGCACCGTAATATTCAATTTACTTCAGAAGTTGAATCTAATAGCTCTCTGTCCTTTTAGGACATTAAGATAATAAAAACTAATTCCTCTTTTCAAACTTCCGTTTACCGAAAGCCGACATTCACCAATCTTACTACGAACTTTTCTTCCTTTATCCCTTTAGGTTTCAAACGAAATTTAATTTCGACTCTGACCAATAGAGCTTTCAGTATCTGTTCAGATTACTTTAAACTACACGATGAACTAGATTTCATCCGAAAACTCCTTGCCAAGAATAATTTCCCTTCTAGACTGGTGGAGACTACAATAGGCAGAACCTTAAATAGACTAATAAGCCCTACAACTAGAGACTTAATTACAGTCCCTAAAGATGTTCTGTATTTCACTTTGCCCTATATGGGAACCTCAAGTTTTAACATTAGAGACAAACTTTTAAAATTGGTCAAGGAATTCTACCCACAACTATGTATAAAAATTATATTTACCCCGTCTAAATCGATTTACCATTTATTTAAATACAAGTATGTTATTCCTACACTTCTTAAGTCATCCATAGTTTATCAATACAAGTGTGACCACTGTATGGGGTTATATGTAGGTAAAACTAAAAGACATTTAAAATCCCGTATTTACGAACATCTCGGTAAATCGGTCCGTACAAATTTACCCCTTGGCAAACCACCTAATTCTCTCATACGTAATCACTCGCACAACAATAACCACCCAATTAAACAGTCTAATTTCGCCGTTCTTGCGGCCGGAAGCTCTGACCTTAAGCTTAAAATTATGGAGTCTCTGTTTATTTATAAACTAAAACCAGACCTAAATTCTGACGAATCATCGATAGATCTGCTATGTTTTGGTTAAGGTACTAGTTTATTTTATTTACGTTTCAGTTTTAATGCTTTTACTTTTTATAATTTTAACTTTTTAACTTCACATTTATTTACCTTTTAGTTTTAATGTTTTACATTTTCTTAGCTACTTTTTATAATTTTTTAAGTTTATTTTAAATTGTTATTAAGCAATTTGTATTTTGTATGTGATTTGGAATTTTATTGTTTTAGCCCTGAAGATGGAATTAGTGCATTCCGAAACGTTGGTACTATTAAACCTTGAAGGATGTTTGTATTTTCTCTGGTGTTCCTGTTTATTATTAAACTGCGTTTTCCGGGCCACCAATCAATAGCCGATATATATATATAATATATATATATATATATATATATATAAATATGTGTATATATATATATATATAGGTGTGTGTGTGTGTTTGTGTCTGTATAAAATATATGTATATATATATATATATATATATATATATATATATTATATATCGTAAAGAACGACGCTTGTATATGAGATGCTTGTATAGGAGATATTCCGCGCAAGACGAGAGAGAGAGAACGAAACAAATGAAAAAATGTGGTAACCACCAGGGAATCGAACCCGGGATCTTCCGATTGCCGGTCAGATGCGATACATTACACCATGGGCCTCACTCTTCCAAATGCCGTAATTCTTCTACATACTCGCAGAAGATGTCGTTATATTTTCTTAGCTACTTTTTATAATTTTTTAAGTTTATTTTAAATTGTTATTAAGCAATTTGTATTTTGTATGTGATTTGGAATTTTATTGTTTTAGCCCTGAAGATGGAATTAGTACATTCCGAAACGTTGGTACTATTAAACCTTGAAGGATGTTTGTATTTTCTCTGGTGTTCCTGTTTATTATTAAACTGCGTTTTCCGCGCCACCAATCAATAGCCGATATATATATATATATATATATATATATATATATATATATATTTTTTAGTTCAGGAAGAACCGATTCGCCTCTATTTAAAGGGCATATCTTTTAGTTATAACCTTTCAAAATTATTGGTTCCCATACTATCACCTATAACTTATAATTTGTATACAGCACGGGATTCTTTTCCTTTCGTTAGAGAAATTACCTCATTAAACAATAATTCTTACACAATGGCTAGCTTCGATGTAAAATCTTTATTTACCAATGTGCCTGTTGCAGAAACTATTGATATATGTATTGACAATCTTTTTAATAATACTGATACTGTGCAGGGTTTTAATAGAGGTCAAATGAAAGAACTACTAAAATCTTCCGTGGAAGACCTTATATTTATATTCAACGGTGAATATTTTAAACAGACTGAAGGTGTTCAAATGGGTCTGCCTCTTGGTTCCACCTTAGCTAACGCGTTTCTGTGTCATCATGAAGTCAAATGGTTGAATGAGTGTCCTTCCAACTTTAAACCGGTTTTTTATAGAAGATATATTGATGACACTTTTCTCCTGTTTAA
>JAJOZX010001751.1:750000-814738 GCA_023014485.1 Bathynomus jamesi | reverse complement strand
TTGCATGGTTGTAAGCGTTCTTATTTTACTTCTTTTCATCTTTCACCCCTTTCCTATTCTCTCCGACTATTTTTCTGATTCGTCGGCAGTGGCGGGCGGATGATGATGGTGAGTCTCTTTTCTCTTTTTCTGAATGAATGTTAACCCATGAGTGATAGGTGTTGCTACTTATTTAACCCCTTATTTTCTTCTCTTAACCCCTACTCTTTCCTTTCTCTCGTGCTAACCTTAGAGTGGATCTTAGGGTCTTTCTTCGCCTTCGCTTCTGTAGATCTGTAGATATTCATGCTCCCACAAGACTTTGTGAGTGAACTGGGATCCTATAAGTTGATCGCGGGTGCGCGTCCACGCAAGACAGTCGGCAGGAGATCTACCGTGGATATCTCCTGCGATTCCACACTCAGAACGGGGGCATCCCTGCCACCAGCAACCGTTAAAGGAGTACACAGTCTTCTCGTCAGTGATATGGTTTTCACTTAGACCATCAACCCAAAAAGCACGACCATTAACCTTAATGGGAACTTCACCCGTGTTGCGGGCGTGTTTTATGTATACACCTGTCTGCTGCTGTAGGTGTATGAGCCAGTAAATAGCCTTGTGCCCATAACTGCGGGGGTTGTTTCTGTGGATAATGACTAAGGTATTTTTAGGCATGAAGTTGTCCTTGAACACTGTAAAACATAATGAGGCGATGGTGGTTGCGACTTGTAGCGGATCGCATTTGAAACGTCATATGTATATCCTTCTAAAAGCCTGGAAACATACTCTAAGCACGCGCACATCATTCAGGCAATAACGCTCACATTCATCAGCTATATTATAAGGATTACGTTCATTAAAACTGCTGTAGTATCGATCAAAATCTTCATGTTCATCTGTACTCATACAATCATAGTTAAAGTAATGTTTGGGTGGAGGTAGACCTACGTAATTTAGTTTCACTAGTGAGGAATGTGTGAGGGAAGTATCCTTTTGAAACCTCAGCTGATACGCCCATCACCTTGGGTAGCTTTGGTAATTTACAAGGTGTGAATAATAAAGTGTCTTTAAATTGTACATTACCTCTTATTTGCATCTGTATTAATTTGGTGCCTCTTTTCAAGATCACCTGTAAATATCTCAGAGGACTCGGGCTCAAGCAACTCCTTATAAAGGAACTGTGTCAAATTTTGCCCGTTATGGGCGACAACATACACAGTCATTTTTTTTAACTTGTCAGCTAGCTTGACAATGTAGGAAACAAATAGTTTTACAGGACTATCGTGGGCATTCTTTTTAAAAAACGCTTGTCCGTTTACCACATTTGTGACACTCATCGCACTCGATCTCCATACACCCATCACAGATAGTCTGGCTCACAAGTAAATGTTGAATAACCTCTTGGTTTCAGCGTTCGTGTATGTTTCTATATCGTAGTACACAGTTATACAAGGGTTGTTTTTAGGCTTAGCATCTTTCATATAACATACATGCTTTACACCATTCGCCTTATATTTCTCATGGCATGTAGGACAGTGAATTTCGTCACAACTATGCCTGAACTCGCCACCGCCATTCAAGGTGTGAAACATACCACATTCACAGATTCTCATTTTCCAGTACGTACCACTTGATTTATGAGCTCAAAACAGCTATTATTGAAAAATGTGCGTCTACACACATTACAATCCCTCTTCTCAGCTTCAACTACACGGCTTTCGCCTTTGGGGCTTTTACACTGCACACATACCATGTGACATTCTTTACAATGTTTCACTATATCATCCGCAAACTCGAGACACCCCTTACACAAATCATGATGTCGCCCATATTTCGACTTTTATCATAACTCACGTAAAGATCCCTTATATTACGGATGGGTAGATATGTTGTTCCTGACAGTCCTAAAATAAGTAGGGTCTTGTACGTACACAGTTCTACGACGATTATCCAATCCAAATACAACTATACGAGCATTCATTTCCTGTTCTACCCTTCTCAGTTCTTCAGAACCCATATTACAGTCAAACTCAAGTTCACAGTCTACAGCTAGTTTACGGACACGCTCCACGACCGTAGGCAGCCAAATTTTTTGGCCCGTGTATTTATTACAGTAAACATACGAGCCAAGACTACTGCTATAAAGCCGCAAACACGATCGACGTTTATATGCCGTCTAAAAATAGCCTGAGAATTGAAGTTAAGAGTATAAGGTGTGGCACTATGACCCGCAACACGGAATACACGGTCAATATTTACCGTGAAGTTGTCCATATTGAAGGCTATACTACTTTGTGAGGCCTGCATTATACGACCTAATATATACTCTACATCTTCAGCCGCCAAGCGCCTGAATGGTACTACTACCCAAAAATCATCTACATCACCGTCATCTGACCCGAATCCGAAGGACAGCCTCGTCCTGACTTCACGCTCGTCGCGGTTCTGAAGGGCAAATTCTACAATACGCTCTACTACGCGCCGTAGTCCGTGTTCAATACCGTTGCTATACATAGATCTAGGATCAACCCTGACTATATACCGATTTCTATTCAAGGCCAGGGTGGGGGTTGCGGTGCGCACCAACTCGAATGTTATGCCATCCTCAACAGAACGGGGAGTTGTTGTGGAGGACGAATAAGGGGGTATATTTGAGGAAGGCACAATTGTGGGGTTTGTGTCGTAAGACGTTGAGGGCTGGGGGTCTATTACTGCAGCCTCAATAAAACGGAGAGCTGCTGTGGAGGGCGAATAAGGGGGTATATTAGCAGAAGGTACTATTGGGGGGTTTGTTGTGTAAGATGTTGAGGGTTGGGGTTCTATTACCGGTGTTCCAACAACTCTGGAAAGCTTTATACCTGATGTGGAGGGTTCGACATCACACCTCCGCTTTGAAATGTTTCGTGCAATAGATGTCGCTGGTGAGGGCTCATCGGAGGGGTGGGTACTGTAGATGCACCGTCAACGGGTTCATCCGTGGTATCGATGATGAGGGGCTGTACATCGTCGTCATTCACGGTTCTGTGGAAGAAGAAAACAAAATATAAGGAACAGCGCTCGTTATTTGTAATATTTTGTAAATGACCCAGTTAGGGGTGTGACGTGTTAAAAATGGAATCTGTAGAAAAATTCAGGTTCAGGAGTCCATCCACATGTATTACATCTGGACCTACAGATGTGGTAGAACGGTGTTTATGCTTAAAATCATCAAAGAAAAGGGGGAAATGTTCTCAAAATTTGTGCATAAAGTTATATGGTGCTATTCGACGTATCAATCAGCGTTCAACGAGTACCAAGATAATGTTTTGTTCCACAAGCGGGTCTATGACGTTAATTCGTTAAAGGGAAATGAACATACAGTCATCGTAATTGACGACCTCATGTTGGAGATGGATAAAACGTTTGCCGAGACATTTACAGTATTCTCTCACTACCTTAACATAAGCGTGTTCTTCGTCAATCAGAATTTATTTTCAAAAATAAATATGCGCGATATGTCGCTAAATATGCAATATCTAATCTTATTCGCGCAACGTAGAGATGTGTCACAAATTGGGGTATTAGCCAGTCAAATGTTCCCGAATCAGGGTAAGGAATTTTTGGAGGTTTATAAAGGTCACAAACCAACGTTATGGATATTTGCTTTGTGACCTTCATCCGCGAAACACGTTTAGGGTGCTTCTAAGAGCGAATATATTTCCAAGCGAACCTGAAACGGTGTATATTCCAGAATGACGAATAGGCTAAAGAAATACCGCGAATTAATAAAAATCTATCAACGACTGCCTCGGGCATTGCAGCAGATGTTTGTTAAAAATATCGACTCTGACTTTTTAAAATGCATCTGCGAAATTTGCCTTACTGTTATAAAATGTAATGTTCCAATGAAACCCTCTCAGAAGACTCGCTTACGTCGTTACAAGAACATAATACGGACGCTCGCTCATAAAAGTCAGACTGTAGGTTGTAGTAATGCTTAGTTAAGAATATTAATTTCTGTTTAATTAATTATTAAAATGTTTAATATAAATTATTTACGAAAAATTGTGGTTTAAAATGGGTAGAGTTGGCAGTCCTGAATAAAAGCCGAGAGAGCAGACTACCACCCATAATAGTCAGTCTTGAGGCAGGCGCGTTACGCGTAAGTTGACGAGATGTAACGTAAAATTAATTAAGTGTGTGTCCCTCTCCGACCTAAATTATTATAATAAAATTTCATACTCGCATCCCCCTAATTAACTAAACTATTTTCGGAATCAATAAAAGCTTCACAAGTGTTAAAAAGAGTATTAATATACCCCCCCCCCTTCCCCCTTTGTTTTGTAACGGTTTTCAGAGTCAGAACTCGGCGTGGCTATCGGAAACTTTATACGATACGGCGAAAATGAGTAAAGAGAGTGTAAAGATAAATGAAATAGTGAGGAGAGAAAGAAAGTGATGAATGAAGCAAAGAGCCGATAGAGAATAAATAGAGATATAGTAAAGTAGAAAGTAGCGTAAATAATGAAGAAAGTTAAATAATAAAAGGTATTCACTACATCTGGTGGCGAGCGGTGGTCTTACATCATATTTTGTGAGGCTTACCCACGTGCTAGTATTTCGATTAAAATTCTTCAAACCCGGTATATTAGCCAATAGCGTTAATGAATATTTTATTTCGATTATTAAAATATCTAAATGCAAAGTTTATCCCGTTTGCAGGCAAATTTCGATTTTCATCCTTAAAAATTCATTGTGAATGAAATTTTAAAATGGCGCGTCGCGTTCGACATCCTTATAGCGTCCCTGACAAACTTCGTGCCTAAAAATTTAATTTGTTTTTTTTTCTTTCTTTTCGTGGGAGTTCGTTGGATTCTGAAATGTTCCCTTTGTTCCATTTTTCATCGTCCAGTTCCGTTGCTTTTCGTTTGTCCGACTCAATATTGCGAGTCATTATTACGTTAAATTTCGTTCATTCGGTTGGAGAGGATATAGTTTTGAAAATTATCGTGCTGCCTGAAGACTCAATTTTTCTTTTTTTCGTCTCTTCCACTGTATGCCTGTTTCAGCTTACCTTTTTACTTTTTGTTTAAAACTTTTGGAATTAGTAGTAATTGTAATATAATAATAACGATTAATATAGAAAAAAATTTGTACGTAAGTAAATTGTTAGTTTAAATACAGTATGATACACATTTTATATGGTCTTTAAAAATGTTTGAGCGAAAAATTGTACCGCATTTCTAGCTATATATACATATATAGAAAAACCTTTCATGAACATGAAAAATTTTCTGGGTTTCATTAGCAGATTTTTTATTATATTTCGATTGCGTGTATATAATAATAGGATTATTTTGTTTATATAGATTTACGGGCTTTTTGCTTCGCTCGCTTCGCGCTATATAGGTTAAGTTACAGTTAATTGACAGTCGAAAGGTAATCTTAAACATATTAAATTTGTCAGATTATAAGTCGCCGTATAGGATTGTGTTAAATTTCAAAATAAGTAGAATTCGTTTAACTGAAATAGAGAAATTGTGTTGTGAAATTTTTATAAAATTTGTTTTGGATTTTTTTATATACTCATTAATTATATACTCATTAATTATATACCTACTTATTAACTTATACGTATATATTAGTTATATATATAATTATATATATTTATGTACTCATAAACTTTGGTAGGTAAGCTGATTATCTATTTTTTTTTCTCCTCTCTGTTCCTTTCGTTCATTTCACGACAATTCCGACATATTTGGTAAAATGGCTATTGTATTGTACTGGTGAAGGATTTCTTGTAGGCCTATCGTAAAATATTGTTCGGACATTAACCGTTACTACGGTATGTCTATTGAGTAGTAAATTTTTAGTTATTTAACAAAATTGTAATTGATTCAACATAAATAATCACAGGATTTTCATTAAGAAGCACAAATGTTATGACTTAAATTCTTAATAGCTCTTTCCACGCGTAACATTGAATTTATTAAATATAGGCCTAAAAGTGCAGCAGTAAATTTTATTTTTATTTTGACGGCCAAGGTGAGTTACGGTACACATATTTTACTAAATCTGGATTTTATAATTTTTTTTTAATTACAGAAATTTGTGTAAATTCTTTTCATATATTTTCTTTACGTTTTATAAATGCATTCAATTTTATTTTTACAGGTAGGCCGATTTTTATTTTTATTTCTTCCAGTTCAATGACAATGGTAAAATTTTTAGTTCAAATTTAGATTGTATTCTAAAATGGATGTTTTAATTTGATATTTTAATTTGGGTATTAGAAATGAAAAATGTCCTTTTTTTTAGTTCGAGCGTTTGCATGGAAAATATTACGAAATTATGTTAGGATATAATGCAAGTTCATTCGGTTAGGGATATAGAGGTTCGCTTACAAACAAAGCGACCGCTCTTAATTATGTAATGTGTTGTTTTTGTTTACAGTAGGTGCGTGTATTTGTGAGTGCATATTATCTATTCTTATTTAGTATAATTATGAAAATTTTTAGTTTCACTTGGAAACGATAAATTACTGAGATTTTTGTGATTTGCAAACCATACTGGGGTTTCTGTTGAAGGAGAGAGTTGTATCTCAGATGTAATTTGCGAATTGCGAGTTCAATTCATATGAAATTTGACGTTTCAAGTTGGAATTACTGTATTAACATGATTTTTGGTAGTAATATTTAATTTTTTTTTACTTTCTAATAACTGTTTAGAAAATTATTATTGTTTAAACCTTCAGTCGGAGTTAACTAATGCATTTGAAACACTGACTCAAGTGTACACTCGGAAATGGAGCCTTCTAGATAGCCAGTAACGTTTTTGTGGCGTCTGTGTGCTCCTCCTCAAAGCAAGAGGGTTCATGATTGTCAGAGAATGGATGACATGAAGTTTCTGGGGTTCATTTTTGTCTTTTGTATTTAGAGGTATTGAGGTGATTTCTGACGATAGTTTGAACAATAATATTTCTTAAATTATACTAACAGTTACTATGTATGGGCGCTTGTATATTTATACTGTATAATTTTGTTTCGTGCGTTTTATGACCTTTTTATCTTCGCTGTAACTGCCATAAGTGACCTTATTGGTAGCTAGATGTGATTAAATTTTTGCGAAATTTTCAGATGTCATTTTTTTCCGTGAATTTGGCCAGAGCAAATGTGTAGTTAGTATTTCGAAGTGAACTGTCGAGAAAATTCGATAAATTAAATATGAAATGATAAGCAGTACAGAAACACGTTTAGAATAAACTTTTTTTTCAAAATTTCGAGAGGCTCAGTTTGGGGGTCAACCAAGTTGAATCCGAGTTCCATCAAGTGAGTTTAGTCGACCGGATAGGTGATCGATCACCAATGAGAGAGAGAGAAGAGAAACCCAGAATGCGCAGGGACTTGGCGCAGGATGGTTTCGGAAGAGAAGAGAGAGAAGAGAGGAACCGAATGCGCATGCAGTTGGCGCAGGACAGTTTCGGAAGAGAAGAGAAATTTACGTGTGCAGGGTCTTGGCACACGAAAGTTTCGATCGAAGATGGTCTACTGGTATTTTTCGGGCAGTAGCTGGTCACGTTGGGAAACGGCCTACGGCGGAGTCATCGTTTGATTGTTGCCAGTAGAAGAGTCTTTCAGCTGGACGTAGGAAGAGCAGCGTTCACCGACAAAAGTGGAGATGAGACAAGGCGAGTTTCTTCATCGACTTCTAGAATTACAAATTTCGTCCAATTCCAGCGCGTGGTCCCGCTTTCAGATATCTCCCCCCCTGATCCTTTCAGAATTGGACGTCTCTTGTTTTTTTTCGCCATTGGAGAGAGAGCGGAACCATTATAGCGTGCTGCTCTGTTGCATGTTGATTGATGCAATCCCTTGCATTCTAGCGAAGTGAGCAGGAGAGCTGCGATTGAAAATTGAAGTCCGTTGTCAGCGTGCGGAGTGTCATCTAAACAACGTCCAGCAAATTAATGTACTGATTATTATGTAATGAAATTATAAGTGAAAGGGCGCGATTATTGCCCATAATTGTTGTGTTTTTCGTGAAATAGTATGTGCGCTCTTGGTCAGTATTTTATGTAAACCTTTTCTTATATTTTTTCTATGTTGCCCTGATAGTAACTGTATAACTATACAAATAATTGTTTCGAATGTAAAGCGATCGTTGATGAGAAATCGCGGGAATAGATTGTGAACTTGAGATTTGTGTAGCCACTGTAAGAAAATTTTCCGTTATTTTTTTTTGGCATGTATAGATTAGTTTCAGGTTGTAATTTAATTTTTAGAGTGAAATGTTATTTTATGCAAATGTGAAAATTATAAAGTTTTCGGTTTTTATAATATGATACAAAATATGTGTAGAAATTGTCAATTCTAATTATTTCTTGTCTATCTCAACTCTGAATTGTTAAAGAAAAAAAAAAAAATTGCAAAATATATAAATTTGTTGAATAAATTTATTAATATTGTTAAACGATATTAATAAGTTTTACTAATGGAAAAACTTATTTTCAAGGGGGTGATGCGAGTGTAGTAATGCTTAGTTAACAATACTAATTTCTGTTTAATTAATTATTAAAATGTTTAATATAAATTATTTACGAAAAATTGTGAAATTGTTTAAAATGGGTAGAGTTGGCAGTCCTGAATAAAAGCCGAGAGAGCAGACTACCACCCATAATAGTCAGTCTTGAGGCAGGCGCGTTACGCGTAAGTTGACGAGATGTAACGTAAAATTAATTAAGTGTGTGTCCCTCTCCGACCTAAATTATTTAATAAAATTTCATACTCGCATCCCCCTAATTAACTAAACTATTTTCGGAATCAATAAAAGCTTCACAAGTGTTAAAAAGAGTATTAATATACCCCCCCCCCCCTTCCCCCTTTGTTTTGTAACGGTTTTCAGAGTCAGAACTCGGCGTGGCTACCGGAAACTTTATACGATACGGCGAAAATGAGTAAAGAGAGTGTAAAGATAAATGGAATAGTGAGTAGAGAAAGAAAGTGATAAATGAAGCAAAGAGCCGATAGAGAATAAATAGAGATATAGTAAAGTAGAAAGTAGCGTAAATAATGAAGAAAGTTAAATAATAAAAGGTATTCACTACAGGGTAAGAAAAAGCGCATTATTGTACAAAGAGGAGGATCGTTCCTGCCCATCTTATTTTTAATTTTGGGCCCTTTACTGACTAGATTGATATAATGAAGAAGGTGGCTGTGATTCAACACTAGGTGTATGCTTCATTACAAAGTTCAAAGACTCCAGACGCGGTTCTAGAACCCCGTAAAAGTAGACTTAAAAGAATGGAAAGTGAGTTGCTAGCCCTATTAAACAGTGAAAAGGCACCTGATGAGAAAAGGATCTTGTACCCAGAGGCTTTGCAGAAATTTCTTCATGAGTTCGAAGATTATAAGCATCCTTCAGAGCTCCCCGTGAGGCACAGCTCGAGTAGCGCTGAGCATAGCGACACAGGACCTGGGGAACCAAAGAGCAACGGAACACAACACATCGAACATGTGCTAAAAAACAGCCTCCCCCATACATTGAGGAATAAAGGGTTAAGTCTTTATAATCTATTGAGTGAGGACACCATCATACAATGGACCGATACAGGCGAGGTCATTGTTGAAGGAACAAGGGTACAAGGGTCCAATATCGTTGATTTTGTTCATGATCTGGTGAGAAAGTGGGATACGCCCTCACCAACAGGATGGGGGCATATTAAAACAAGACTACAACAAATAAATGTCCCTAAAACATTGATAGGTAATCTGAATAGGTTAAAAGACTTGGAACATGCATCGCACGTGTCACAACTCAGTACACCTTCGCCCCCAGCAGCTGCAGTGTCTCTGAAGAGGAGAAAGAAAAGAGCAGGCGGCCAACCTTATCCACGTGCCTCTAAAATACGCAAATGGCTAACGTATTAAGTAAGCACTATTATAACTTTTCTAACCCCGCATCATATGGTGGCGTTAATAGATTGTACAGACGTGTTTATGGTGTAAAGAAAAAAGATGTTGAAAGATTTTTGCGGGGTCAGGATGCTTATACACTTCATAAGCCGGTGAGAAAAAGGTTTAAAACAGGCAAGACAACAGCCGCATCGATTGATTCTATTTGGCAGGCAGATTTAACAGACAGGCAAAGATATTCAATGTATAACGATGGCTACCGTTACATCCTATTCATAATAGATGTATTCTCTAGATACCTGTGGCAAATTCCCCTGAAAAATAAATCGCCTGAAAAACGTTGCTAAAGCGGCCAAAACCTTGACGTTGAAAGAAAACAGGATTCCTGGCTATTTTTGTACGGATATGGGAAAAGAATTTATAGGACGCGCTTTTCAGAACATGCTGTCAGAGTTTAATATCAGCTATTACACTTCCAATTCTATACATAAGGCTTCTTTAGCTGAAAGAGTTCAACGTACCATAAAGGAAAGCATGCATCGCTATTTTACACATAAAAACACATACAGATATATAAACGTTCTCGGTTCATTGGCTTCATCCTACAACCGTTCGCACCATCGTACGATCGGTACAACGCCTAACGATGTTTTAGAAAGAGGCAAGCGCCCAAGAAAGATGGAGTGCCGCCACCACCACCACACTGCGCGTTTCAAAATCAATGACTATGTAAGGCTGTCACGTTCGGGAAACAAATTCGCGAAGGGTTTTGAGCAAGGATGGACACGCGAGATTTTTAAAGGTAGGGCTATGAGGCCTAAAGGTGAGATAATGAAGTATTACGTTGAAGATTTGAATGGAGAAGAGATCTCGGGAGGCTTTTATCGCGAGGAATTGCAGAAAGTGGTATTTAATTTAGGAAAAAATGTGTTTAAAATTGAGAAAATTAGAGGAAGCAAAGGTACAGGGAAGAGAAAAATGTACCTGGTGAAGTGGCTAGGTTACCCAGAAAGCTTCAATACCTATATAAAAGCTGATGCAGTAATGAAGCTTAATTAGTATGCAGCATGACTCCTAACCATTTCTACGTCACACTCCCGTCCTCCTCGTCCCTCTCTGTACACCCTAACAACACACTAGCCAACTTTGTAACAGAGCTCCATGGACCCATTGAATTAGGTCGTGATTCATATGTGGTAGGGATATGTGAAATTCAGCTAGACACCCTCTTTTTAAATATTGATTATAAAGATACCGTTTTCACGATTCTTAGAGACTGTAATGAGTGTACAAAAGCCGGGTTAACGCGGGATGAAACTATACGTATCGCACGGACTAAGTTTGTACGGTTTTACAGTACAGAAGTAACACTAGGGCCGGGGCGTTATGGTTCGGCTGAGGATATTGTGAGAGACTTAAACGTAAGTTTAAAAAAATCAAATCTTACGAATGATTTATTATACGAAATCGTAAACAAAGGAAACCCTGCACATACTATAATCCTAAAATCAAAGGTTAACAGAAATCTTAAAGACGGAAGAGTGTTCAAAATTATAACCGAGGGGCGATATCGATCAGCCTTCCAAAGAGACACCTTTCACGAGGCACAGCATGACTTGTCCACCTTAGTGTATCAATTGAAGATGGAGAAATTGGATGAAAGCTCTCAGCCTCCAAACATGTGCTATATTTACAGCAATATAGCGGAGCCCCAGTTTGTTGGGGATACCGAAGCACGCCTGCTACGCATAGCTCACATCCCAACCATAGAGGAAGGAGTTTGAGTATTACATATGACATACCCCATTATGTGAATGTCGCAACTAATCTAATAACCAATATCTCAATATATATAAGAACGATTGAGGGTAAAAATTTCCCATTCGGTGACGGGAGCTTAACAGTGAAGCTGCATTTTCGACGCACTGAGTTATAATGGACAGAAAGCCTTTCACCGTCTATCGAGGGGTGAGATATCAGCGTGGTAGTGGACTTGGGTCCATTCTTTCATCCATACTACGCACCGATGTCCCACTGTTGAAGAGGGGGGGGCCAGGTACCTAGGGAGGAAGGCGTTACAAACAGGTTTTAACGCGGCAGAGGACATATCGGGTGGAACTAAGCCTAAAGAAGCTCTAAAAAATATTTAAGACGTACACGGGATGAAATCATCAAAGATGCGAAGAGAAAAATGCGTGGTGGCGGAAAGAAGAGATCTGTCAGGAATAAGGGGTTACAACACGTGGCGGAAAGAAGAGATCTGCTAGGAAGAAGGGGTTACCATCACGTGGCGTTAAACGCAAAAGGAAACCAAAAAAGAAGTGCAGTGCTCTAAGCGTATGAAACCTATGGCTGATATTTTTTATCTGATATAAGCTGAGGACGCTACTCTCACGAATCATAGATTGACTAATACTCGCCGAGGGAGGTGGCGCTATTTCTGATTCGTCATGGCACGTTTTATCCATCCGTGTAGTACACAATGCTGTAAATCGGAATTGGCCCTCTTTGATATGCCACTTACCCAGGTCTCTATTGAACATAGTGACTTTATTACAATTAACCCGTTAAACACAATTAGTTCACCCAGTGCCCCTATAGAATTCGTGATACCCAGCTCAGGCCCTTACTTTTTTGACCCGAGTTGCATGCACATGTATGCTAAACTACGCATAGCCCATTCTGACGGAACGGACTGCGGTGATAGTTACGTTGCCTACCCTGAAACCAACTTTCTGTACTCCATATTCAATCAGTGTGACGTATATTTAAATCAGACTAACATCTCGGCAGGCACGGGGTACTATCACCTACGAGCCTATCTGGAAAATGTCCTCAACTTTCTTTTCAAAAGAAGCGAAGGACACCTTTTTAACCGCCGAGGGGTATTACAACACTAAAGACGAGAGTAGTATAAAGGATAAATTTAAAAATTCTAAAAAGAAGATATACGAGTGTTTTGGACGCCTGCATACAGACTTTACATTCAGGAGAAGTTGCTTATGAACGGGGTGGATATGAAATTGAAGCTTACCCGCACGAATCCTGAGATCTGCATAAATCTGGGGACTGACCAAGAAGAAGGCACGAAACCCGTTGTGATACACATCATGGAAACGTATTTGCGTATACGCCGAGTGAAATTAAGCTCCCCAAAGCAAATAGAAATTGAGAAAGACTTGATACACGCCACAGAGAAATATCCAATTAACAGGATACAGATCAAACTGCGCACGATTCCCGCAGGGCTGGCATCGAAACAGCTAGAAAACATTGCACTTGGAGTCCTACCTAAAAGGATATTAATTGGAATGCAAGACCACGCCTCGACGAATGGAAAATATAAAAAGAGTGCCTTAAAATTCGAGAATTTCGGCCTTAAAAATATTACTCTGTACGTAAATGGCATTGCTCTGGGCGGGGTAATGAATATGGATTACTCAACAGATGCTGTGTTCCAACTCTACGCGAGAGCATATAGTAGTCTTGCTCATAATACAGGAGCGTGTGATGAACTTGGTTTCGGAATAACGCTGAAAGAATTTGTGGAAGAGTTTAATATTTACTCATTTGACATTACGCCAGACTTAACTGCTAGCGTAAATACGCATTTAAGTCCACAACAGAGCGGAAACATGTCAGTGAGGTTGGAGTTTTTCAAACCTATATACGCGCCTATAGGGCATATCATACTTTTCCGAATCCGAATTTCACTCTGGCTAATATGTATTTTTATGTAAAATTTAATTGTAAGAGGGGTTTCTTTTCTGCAACTTTTCCCAAAAATCGCGTTATGACGTTCAAAATTGCGGTTTTCTGTTCTATGTTGAAATAGCGAATATTCAATTAAACACAACCTCATATTTTTAACCCTTTGTCGTAATTTGCTGCCATTTAGACACATTAACTTTGCTTAACTCTTACACAAGTTTAATACATACATACATAAAAAAAATCTACTCCATTTGAATCTTTGTAACCATTTGGACGCAGAAGGCGAAGTTCAACATCTGGATAAACTCTGTGAAATCTGCGTTTGCAAGCATCTGATCTTCTTGTGCGGCTCAGAGGGGAATGGATGCTCAGGATGCTCCCTCAAGGCCCATCTGAACTATAACTGTCCTTCTGAGGTGAAGATTCCTAAACTGGACCTTCAGTGGCTGTACTACCAGAGAGTGAAGACTTCCGATCTTCAGGAATCCAGATGTCTTCTGTAGATTTTGAAGACAGCAGGGGACAGATCAAAGCAGCGAAGAGGAAGGAGCTGAAGAAGCTTCTGCTGTGAAGAGGAAGAAGAAAGAGGAGGCTACTAATGAGGAGCTTCTCATGAAAGACTTTGAGGAGGACGAAGAGCCAAACTTGGAAGAAGCTGCAAAAGAAGCCTCTGGCAATGCTGAGGCTACTGAAGCTTCTATGGATGTTCCCGCTGAAGTAACCTGCCGAAACTCCAACTTCTGCTACACGAAACTACATGAAGATCCAAGGGACAGCTTCAGTAGCTTTGAGGTACAGGGTGGCAAATGTCCGCAGCTGCAGTTTCCACTGGCTTCCTGAACGACCTCATCAAGGCCAGTCATCTTTCCGAAGACAAGGCTTACTTTGCCATAGATGGTATGAAAGTCTGGAGGGCCAAGGAGGAAGTAATGGCATCATCAGTTGAAGCTCTCACACAGAGGTCAGAGGAGAAGATCTCTGGGATATTCTTTGATGGCAAGCAGGATATGAACACAGAGGTGTTGAAATATGATGAAGTGACAGGGAGATTTCATCCTGGCAAAGTGATCAAGGAGCATTACACTATCACGTGGGAGCCTCAAGGAAAGTACCTCTTCCATTTCACTCCCGAGGAACCTGAGGAAGGAGAAAAGCTTGCTCATAAGATCGCTCAGGGCCTGCATGAGTGGCTTCTGGATTACGGAGCTGACGAGAGCCTTGTAATGATTGGATGAGACTCTACCAACACCAACACGGGGTGGTCTGGAGACGCCACAGCCCTATTGGAGAAGATGCTGGGTCGCAAGTGCCACTGGATGATCTGTCAGCTCCATGTGAACGAGCTCCCCCTGAGGGACTTAATCATCAAGCTGGATGGCCCTGTAACTCCCCGGTCAGGCTTCAGTGGGCCTATTGCGAAAATTCTTGAGAAAGTGAATGAACTTGAGGTCAACTTCAACTTCAAACCAGTAGAAGGAACTGAAGATATCATAGAGCTGCCAGTAGAGATAGTCAAATCTCTCTCCACAGACCAGCACAACTGCTATCTTCTGATCAAAGCCATCAAGTTTGAAAGTCTCAGTCCACATTGGCTGGTCTCAAGTGCGGACCTCCTCTGAACCAATCCAGGTGGCTCACCACTGCACAGGCCATCTTGCTGAACATTGTGGATGAGGGAGCACGGACTGAAGGGGGAGGTGTTGAGGAGGGTCGAGGTCCTCGTGAAGTTCTGCCTTAACTTTTCAGGGATCCAGGAAGAACTGGCGTGTAAACCTACACGTGGAGGTGGCAAGTCTCCCGCTACTCGATCAGAGTAGAGCTGGTGAGCCGCGCCTATTCTTTGAAGAAAAACTTAAAATTCTTAAGTTTTACGTGAAATCTAAACATTTTTTCAGCACCCAGAGGTGTTGAAACACGCAAGAAAGCAAAGATGAGGTCAGAAAAGCAGCTTTTAGACTAAATCATATGCAGAACAGCTGTGCGATTTGATTTGGGTGCCCTGAGGCTGCGTTAGGCAGCCTTCAAATCAGAAAATCGCGATTTTGACCATGAAAATTAGATTTTTCGGAAAAGTTGCCAATAATAAACCCATCTTAGAATGAATTTTTACATAGGAATACATATTAGCCACTTTGTTTCTCCAAAATTTCAACCCTGAACCCAGAGTATGATATGCCCTAACGCGCCTATATGTGCACTCATGTATCTAGAATCACAGGCACTAATAGAGGTTGATCGTTTTAGGGGCGTTACCACAGATTTTTAAAATGGATGCGAATACAATTCAGAGAGTGCTCAAAAGTGACCGCTTCGCGTGTTCCACATTTATCGGCGTTTTTGCAAAGAATGAAATACTGAAGCTGTCTAGTTCGAGAAACTGGTACGGGATTATCGTTAACACCGACATTGTGGGTGGTGAGGGTATTCATTGGTTTGCAGTCTATTTTAAAACTAAGGAAAGAATGTACTATTTTGACTCACTCGGATTTCCACCGTGGAATGACTCGGCAATCGTAAATTTTATAGCACAGCTAGGCGTGCCTGAGATTATTTGGAATCCATATCGTTTCCAAGAATATTATACTGAAACATGTGGACTGTATTGTATTTTGTTTCTCATGCATATGTCACGTGGGAAGGGATTTATGAATTTTTTAAAATTATTCGATTTATGCGACACAAATACGAATGATAAATATGTATGCAGACAGATAAAAAAAAATTACCCATATGTTAGTACCCCCTATAATGTGTAAGATGTATATTGTGTAAAGCTGTAGCCATTAAGAATTATGTAAGGGATGCTGTTACCTTTTTTGTACATGATTTCTACTATTTAATAAATGAAAATATATTGGGTTTTGTTCTTATCCTCAAAAAATACTTAAATAATCTCCTCTACAAACTGGCACTCGCTTGACCGGATGTGAGCCAATACCACGACTTCTGTATCGCTGTGTTGGCTAGGCGGGGTGGTTACCACTTCATTTATCACCCTTTCGTCAAAAGTGGCTGTAATACGATCTAGCTCCGTTTCGGTCCTGTAATTAAAATAAATGTCACGAGTTTGAATACAGATAATTCATTTTGTCAACAGCGTCGTTGGCTTAACGAGAAAATTATTGTTAAAACTCTCATATATATATACCGAAATAATCACGAAACAAACAGACAAAAAAAATGGGGATAATTTTACGGTGTAGAAAAATCAGAATTAAAGGAAATTAGGCTACCAGTAATAAACGAGAAAATACATCTTTAAATTATCGAGAAATATATTATTGATGCTCCACCCCACACACACACACACACACATATATATATATATATATATATATATATATATATCACAACCTGACCTACCCAAACTTATTGTTCAAGATTCCACAAGAAAAGTAAAAACACTATATAATTTAAAAACACTCACATTAGCTCCTCTACAAACTGGCACTCACTGTCCCGTGCCAATATCGCGACTTCTGTACCGCTGGGTTGTCTATGCGGAGAAACCATCCTTTCGTCAAAAGTAGCTATAATGCGATCTAACTCCGTATTGGTCCTGTAATGGGAAGTTAACATGAGTAGTTCATGCTAAATCAATTAAAGTTAAGTAAAAGTAAATTAGTTTAATTAAAGAGTTGCAATAAGAGAAAATTCCACTAAAAACTATAATAAAAAGCAGATATCCTGACAATTTTCGAGTGCTAAGACAAGGCATGCCGACACCAGGTCTCGATCCCTGGCCCGCAGGCAAATCTTAAAAGTTTTGATAATTTTAAAATCCTATTTGTAGAACTTTCTATAAATTTTTAATTTGTTGAGAAAAGTGCAAATAAGAACACAATATATATATATATATATATCTCGAAATAATCACGAAGGAATCAGACAATAATTAAAAATATATTTCAAATCGCAATTATTGTGGCCTTTTATAAATTAACTCCGATTGAAATGTTATATATAGACCGAGAATAAAGCACAAACTATTTTCAAAATGCATTTATTATGCCACTTATAAGTTAATTAACCCTGAGTGAAATGATGTATATAAATGTGACCCGGTTAGGCACAATTGTGCTAGGTTAGGTCAGGTTATATTATAAACGAGAAAAATTCATCTTTAATTATCGAGAAAAATATTATTAAGCTACACCATATTATATATATATATATATATATATATATATATATATATACAGGGTGTCCCAGGAGGAAATGTCAAGAATGCACCATTTGACTCTTTGGGTATTTCTTAGTAGAAAGTATTATATCGACATGTGCCTGATTCCCAACTGTTACCGAGATACAGGCCTCTACAGTTGGACACCACCTCCCTACGGCAGGGAGGTTACTATATACTTAAATCAAAGGTTTCCGGGAAGGTGGATTGGACGTGGAGGACCTGTGGCATGGCCCCCTCGTTCGCCTGACTTATCTCCGCTAGATTGTTTTGTCTGGGGGTTCTTGAAGAGTAACGTTTATCAGCGGGGTAAGCCCGAAACTAGGGAGCAGTTGGTTGCACGTATACAGGATGCGTTCATAAACCTCAGAAATGAAATTCCGCGTTTTCCTTGGCAAGACTCGATGGATCGGAGGCTCGCCCCGTGCATTGAAGAAGGAGGGGGTCACTTTGAAACCATTCTGCAATAAGTGCAATAGTGTATTGTATGTTTGTACTTTTTTAAGCCACAAATGTCATTAAATAGTATCTAAGATCGCCTTTTTATTATGTTTTAATTGCCCAAATGTAGAGGCCTGTATCTCGGTAACGGTTGGGAATCAGACCCATATCGATATAATACTTTCTACTTAGAAATACCCAAAGAGTGAAATGGAGCATTCTTGGCATTTCCACCTGGGACACCCTGTGTATATATATATATATATATATATATGCTAATATAATCGATATGGAAACAGAATAATTGAAAACAATGGGATTCATTTTAAGTTGTAGGAAAACACTGAATAAAGTTAGGTTAGGCACTTAAAAGTTACTCACATTTCAATATCGTCTTCATTGAACGGTTCTTGCATTTCGTTGCAATTTTCCGTAACAAACTGGGTAGAAAATAACACATCCTGGTCTGCCGCGCTGAAAATTAGTCGTGCTTCTTGAGCGTAAAAGTCTTGAGCTTCAAACAGGTCGGGGGATTCGTACAGTTGACTCATGGTGTGTAATTCACTATCTGGAAATGAACGAACGAAACTGAGTCTCGCTTCTAAATTCTCCCTTTATAAGGGGGCATGTGACCAACCCACAAGCGCAGTCCTTATCTTCTTATTGGCTTGTGGTGAATTTTGGGCGGGGCTGTACGTGTAGGACTGTATATCGACCAACCCGAGGTCCTGGGTCCGCCTCATAGTGTCGTGATTGGCTAACTCCGAGAAGACTGGGAGTGCTAGCGGTGAATTTTGGGCGGGGCTGGACGTGTAGGACCGTATATAGACCAACCGAGGTCCTGGGCCCGTCTCACAGTGTCGTTATTGGACGAATCCATGATATATTTTTCCGAAGAACTCAATTTTAATTTGAATTTCTGCAAAAGTAAATTTAAAATACATGTCTTATCTTGTTACAAGACAACCTTTCTGTGAAAAATATTTGCTGTGGAAGATGTCTTAACCTTTACGGGAAAACTGCATATTTGATTATATGGTCACTTGCTGATTAGAAAGGCGTATGTATTGTGTGTGTGTATGTTGTACCAAACTGAGAGAAAATAATTTTAAAATAAGGTGTGCTTTATTCAAAGAATCTTGTTTTGTATGATAAATTTGTTTATTTACATGGTCAACTCAATTTTAATTTCTGCGTAAATGATTTTAAAATACTGGCTGATTATGCCTGGAGTTTTGTAGTTTGATTAGCTTATCCTTGGAAGGCCTAAACATACAATAAATCATCTGAAATATGTATGAAGGATTGAAAAACATCTGTTCTAAAATTGCCTTCCTGCCAGAAGTTCTTATCATAAAGTGTATCCTTGGGGAACAAAGAAAATAGCGTCTGGACAAAACAATTATAGACCATTTCAGCTCGCACCACTATCTACGTCCTGTGCATACAATGAGAGATATCTGCATTTTAAGATAGTTTTTAAAATATCTGCCTCCACCACAGATTAGCCCCGAAAAGAGATGACATAAAAACATGCCTTTTCCTAAATAAATAAATAAATAAATATTAATAATAAAGCTTAAAATAAACTACAGTGTGTCCGAGAATTATCTGTACAATTTTTGGCTGTTGTTAAAAGTCAACCATGAAGTGTAGAAATTCCAGTGTTGTCCCATTTTATAGAGAAACTCATTAAGTTTTTGCTGGTAACAAGTTTTGACAAGTTTTTTTTTTTGTACGCGGGTGATAGACATTGATGATTTAAAAGCAAGAATCACAGCTGCTATCAAGCGAATTGATGTGGATATGCTGCAGCGTACATGGCAACATTTGGATTATCGATTGGATGTTTTGCGAATCACTGATGGTGCACATATCGAATGTTTGTAACAACGTTACTTTAATAAAAGAAACTTTTGAAAATACAGATTCTAAATAATCTTGTTTAAGAATTTTACGTGTTATCAAGAATTTTATTAAAATATGAAATTGTACAGATAATTTTCGGACACACTGGAATTTCTAAAAAACTTGTCAAAACTTGGTATCAGAAAAAACTTAATGAGATTCTCTGTAAAATGGGACAACACTGGAATTTCTACACTTCATGGTTGACTTTTAATAACAGCCAAAAATTGTACAGATAATTCTCGGACACCCTACATATAAAATTGTACATTTCCAAGATTTCCAAAATTGAAATATATATATATATATATATATATATATATATATATATATATATATATATATATATATATATATAATACAGTTAACAAAAATAAATTGAAATATAATGGGTGATCCAGATAAATGGGACCTATAAAAAAAAGCCAAATATTCTTAATATTTAATTCCTTTCATAAAAACTATATATCATTCGAAAGAGTAGAGTTACAAGTTTATTATGAAATATTTATTTTTTAAAAATGACTCCTTTCAAATGTGCTCCATTAGTTGCCAAGCATTCCAGTGTTCTCGCTTGTAAGTTCTGCATCACTTTTGCAAGAGTGTGCGGTGGTATGGCCTGTATCTCATTTGTGATGGCGGCCTTCAATTCTTGCAAGGTCGTTAGGTTATTTCTGTAGACCCTACTCTTTAAATATACCCAGAGATAATAATCTAAGGGAGAAAAATCCGGAGCCCTTGCGGGCCATTCAACGTCTCCAAATCTTGAGATTAACTCGCCTGGAAACGTTTGACGCAAAACTGCCATGCAGTTCCTCGTGGTATGGCAGGTAGCTCCGTCTTGTTGGAACCAGTGGTTTTCTAGACAAAGATCTCTTAATTTAGGAATAAGGAAATCGGTCAACATTTTTTCGTAGCGATCACCATTTACAGTGACCGTGTTTCCGGTGGAATCCTCGAAAAAGTACGGCCCTATGATCTGAGATGCAGTAAGACCACACCAAACAGTTACACGCTGACTATGCAACGGGACTTCGGTAATATTCAATGGATTTTCTGTTGCCCAGAAACGACAATTTTGTTTGTTTACAGTTCTATTCAAGTGAAAATGGGCTTCGTCTGACATAATCAAAGTTGCTAGAAAATTGGTGGTGTCATTTACCTTCTGTTGGATCCATTGACAGAATTGTCGTCTTCGTGCGAAATCTCCATCGTTTAGTTGTTGCACTGTTTGAATTTTATATGGAAAGAGCATTACATTTTGCTTGAATATACGGTGTGTTGTTCCATATCCAACTCTTAACAGCTGAGAAGCACGTCTGATGCTTATGTTAGGATTATCCTGTACAATTTCATGAGTTCTGTTAATGATCTCGTCTATCCTTGCTGTGCGCACTCTTCCAGTTGGTTTTCTTTTTCCAATGCTGCCAGTTAGGGAAAAATTTCTGACACACCGATGGATTACTTTCTTAGAAGGTGATTTTGACATCTGAAAATTTGTCTTGAAAGATCTTTGAGCTGAAACTACACTTCTTCCATGCTCATAATATTGCTCAGTTATGAAACGCAGCTGTTCCACAGTCCATGCAGTCATCTTGAAGGGTTAGTTTTAACTAACACTTTTATTTTGTTTTGTATCTTATCTTGTCTTGTATTGTCAAAACCTATACAATCCTGTACAAACTTGTAACTATCCTCTTTCGAATGATGCGTATGATTTTATAAAAGGACTTATACTTTAAGAGTTACAGGGGTTTCTTTTGGGTCCCATTTCTCTGGATCACCCTTTATATATACAGTAAACCCTCATTATTCGCGGTAGATGCGTTCCACTCGCGCCGCGAATAAGGGAAATCCGCGAATACGCCATACTCCATTGATTTTGTGCCCAATGTACAGGAAGGTGGTTCATATCCTTGCCTTTTAGTGCTCGCGGGCGGGCTGCCTTATGAATTAAGCCAGGCTTCACCATGTGACCTGCAGCATTCGCACAAAAGAGAAGAGTTACACGATCTTTTGCGGCTTTGAATCCCGATGCATGACGCTCCTCCTGACTAATGTAAGTGCGTGATGGCAATTTCTTCCAAGAAAGGGCAGGCAGTCTCATCGGCGTTAAAGACCTGTTCAGGCTTATACCCCTGAAATCTTGACATTGTGCAGCGAGAAACGTTTTTTGAATCTTTCAAACCAGCCTTTACTAGCTACAAAGCTTGATTCGGGAGTGGTGCTCGTTCCTTCTCCTCCGTCGGCGGCCTTGAAGCAGTGAGCGCGAAATTGAAGCCGCGAATGGTGATGCTGCAAATAGCGAGGGCTTACTGTGTATATATATATATATATATATATATATATATATCAGTATTAGTAATAATAATAATAATAATAATAATTTCATGCTTACTTAGAACCAAGTATTGGAAATGCTATCAACGAAAGTGTGTGTGTGTGTGTGTGTGTGTGTGTGTATGTATTTATTTTTTCTTTCTTTTCCCCGTACGAGTTGTTTTATCCTCACCTTAGACCTACGGTAGGATTTATTTTCCCTACGAAGTGTTCACTTATTTCTTTTTGAATTGAAGTGTTCATTTATTTATTTTTCCGTACGAAGTGTTCATTTATTTCGTACGAGATGTTATTAGATTTATTTTCTTACTTATTTCTCATTATATTCAATCATTTCATTAATTTAACAAGCGGTTGGTTCGAGTTTTGTACGGATATATTTTTCGTATTTTCAAACCACTACAACCATAAACCGTACTGGCTGGCTCATGAAATCTACTGGTTTTTTGGTTCAAAAATTCTGAATAGTAAGGTTATAGAATTATTGTGTTTCAACTCTGTTTAGCTAGCTGTGTTGCTGATTTCTCTTCAAGTTGATCAGTGTTTCATAGTAAAGTGCATTAAATTGCGTTCCTTTTACAAGTTCAATCATCTATTTCAAATTAGGCTGGTATAAGGCAGTTAGGTATAACATTTCCTTTTCAGAAAACAGGTAATCAATCTTCTATATATTCAAGTGTTGTCAAGTAAAGTGTTTACAATTAAAACTACTACTACAATTAAAATTACTACCAACTAAAGAGGGTGTTTAACTATAATCAAGTTTAACCCTCTGATAGTTTAAAACAAAATTTTAAATCTAACATAACTGATAGAAATTTTTCATTTAAATTAAAGTTTAAATTTTGTAATTCTTAAGAGTTAAATTTTCTGAGTTTAAACTAATTAAAGTATGTTTGTTGAGTTTGTTCATATTTATACAACATTCCTGCTGATAGATAATTAGGTCCTGTTCTGGAATTTAGTAATTTCAGTGAAATTAGTAAGAATTATCAAAATTAAAACTTATTCAGATTATAAATCTGTGCGTAGTTATTTTTCTAGAATTTATTTAGGCTTTAAAAATTTTAAATTGTTGGAATTGCTAAATTGACCTTGAATTCTCCAAAAAAGAAAGCTGTGTCCTATCCTCTTGCTCAAAATTTGGTACTCGGGTGTGGAAACTACAGCCCAACCTTTAACCTAACCCTTAATTTATATGTTTGACAGTTTTCCCTTTGACCTTACATTTTATTTTCAAGAAAGTTACTTGTGTTTGTAATAATTAAGGGATAATCTTAAGGAAAGGTCCCGGTTCTTAATACGTAGTACAGAGATTTAACATATTAATAATATGAAAGATTATACGGTAATTATTCGTTTTTTGACCCAGTCTCTTTTTATAATGAGAGCAAACTTTTCTGGTCAATTTTGAGGTGTTCTGCACGAATCTGCCATCCGTTTCCTGTGCAAATGCGTAGTTTTCGAGATATCGTCATCTTGAAAACTACGCATTTGCACAGGAAACGGATGGCAGTTTCGTACAAAACACCTCAAAATTAACCAGAAAAGTTTGCACTCGTCATTTTCGTTTAAAGTTTAAACTAACGAATTTAAACGAAAATATCATGACTTAACCTAACCAATCATCAAGGGCGTACAGTTGTCCTAACCGGTGTCACGTACTGAACTGTCCGCAAAACATTAGGACCGATCAATTTATGATGCGTGATCTTTACGGGGGCTCTGCCCCCGTACCCCCGAGACCTAAATTATACACATGATAATGTAATAACATGTTCCAACCTTGCATGGGTAGTCCGCTAAATTTCGCCTGCCCTTAAACTGAAACGACACACGTTTATTTTTAGGATTTTTTTTACGGCACCTAAAGACCTTCTGGTCTTTTCTTAAAATACAAGCACTATTGCATTTAGGGCAGGTCACGGATGTCTTAATTATTCCTTGATTGAAAAAAAGTTCTAAACTCTTGTCTTCATCGAGGGCAATATGGCGGATCACGTCTTCAAAATCAAATATGCATAACTGACACGTCATACTTCTAGTCCCAAAAACCAAACTGAACAGAGTTCAACAGACGAACAATTGCTAAAAATTATTTATTTGTAAAACAGGACAAATTGAATTACGCAGAAGTAGCCAGAATCACCAATGTAGTAATGCTTAGTTAAGAATATTAATTTCTGTTTAATTAAATAAGATAATGTTTAATATAAATTTACTAAAAATTGTGATGATTACGATAAAGCATGTTGTTAGTTTTAAATTGTTTAAAATGGGTACAGTTGGTAGTCCTGAACAGGGGCCCAAAGAGCGGACTACCCTAGGCAGTCTTGAGGCAACGCGTTACGCGTAGGTTGACGAAATGTAACGTAAAGTTAATTAGTGTGTCCCTCTCCGACCTAAATTATTATAATAGAAATTTCATACTCGCATACCCCTAACTTAACTAAACCATTTTCGGAATTAATAAAACGTTCATAAGTGTTAAAAAGAGTATTAATATACCCCCTTCCCCCTTTGTTTTGTAACGAACTTTGAGTCAGGTCTCGGCGTCGCTACCATGATATTTATACGATACGGCAAAAAGAGTGTAGAGAAACAAAGTGATAAATGAAAGAAAGAGCCGATAGAGAATAAATAGAGATATAGTAAAGTAGAAAGAAGCGTAAATGAAGAGAAAGTAATTAATAAAGCGATCACTACATCTGGTGGCGAGCGGTGGTCTTACATCATATTTTGTGAGGCTTACCCACGTGACTAGTTTTAGTATTTCGATTAAAATTCTTCAAAACCGGTATAATAACCAATAGCGTTAATGAATATTTTATTTCGATTATTAAAATATCTAAATGCAAAGTTTCCGTTTGCAGGCAAATTTCGATTTCATTCCTTAAAATTTCATTGTAAATAAATTTAAAATGGCGCTTCGCCTTCGCATCCTGATAGCGTCCCTGACAAACTTCGCGCCTAAAAAATTTAATTTTTTTTTTTTTCTTTCTTTTCGTGGGAGTTCGTTGGATTCTGAAATGTTCCCTTTGTCCCATTTTTCATCGTCCAGTTCCGTTGCTTTTCGTTTGTCCGACTCAATATTGCGAGTCATTATTACGTTAAATTTCGTTCATTCGGTTGGAGAGGGCATAGTTTTGAACATTATCGTGCTGCCTGAAGACTCAATTTTTCTTTTTTTTTCGTCTCTTCCACTGTATGCCTGTTCAGCTTACCTTTTTATTTTTTGTTTAAAATTTTTGAATTAGTAGTAATTGTGATATAAAATAGCGATTAATATAGAAAAAAAATTTGTACGTAAGTAAATTGTTAGTTTAAATACAGTGATACACATTTTATATGGTCCTTTCAAAATGTTTTACGAAAATTTGTACCGATTCAAAAACATTTCATGAACATGAGAAATTTTCTGGGTTTCATTAGCAGATTTTTGATTATATTTCGATTGCCTGTATATAATAATAGGATTATTTTGTTTATATAGATTTACGGGCTTTTTGCTTCGCTCGCTTCGCGCTATATAGGTTAAGTTACAGTTAATTGACAGTCGAAAGGTAATCTTAAACATATTAAATTTGTCAGATTATAAGTCGCCGTATAGGATTGTGTTAAATTTCAAAATAAGCAGAATTCGTTTAACTGAAATAGAGAAATTGTGTTGTGAAATTTTTATAAGTTTTTTTTTGGATTTTTTATATACTCATTAATTATATACTCATTAATTATATACTTACTTATTAACTAATACGTATTTATTAGTTATATATATAATTACATATATTTATATACTCATAAACTTTGGTAGGTAAGCTGATTATTTTTTTTCTCCTCTCTGTTTCTTTCGTTCATTTCACGACAATTCCGACATATTTGGTAAAATGGCTATTGTATTGTACTGAGGGATTTCTTGTAGGCCTATCGTAAAATATTGTTCGGAGATTAACCGTTATACGGTATGTCTATTGAGTAGTAAATTCTTAGTTATTTAACAAAATTTTAATTGGTTTAACATAAATAAGCATAGGATTTTTCTTTAATAAGCACAAATGTTATGCATAAAATTCTAAATTGTTCTTTCCCGCATAACATTGAATTTATTAATATAGGCCTAAAAGCGCAGTAAATTTTATTTTTATTTTGACGGCCAAGGTGAGTTACGGTACACATTTTACTAAATCTGGATATTATAATTTTTTTGAATTACAGAAATTTGTGTAGAAAATTCTTTTCATATATTTTACGTTTTATAAATTCATTCAATAATCAATTTTATTGGTACAGGTAGGCCGATTTTTATTTTTCTTTCCAGTTCAATGACAATGGTAAAATTTTTAGTTCAAATTTAGATTGTATTCTAAAAAGGATGTTTTAATTTGATATTTTAATTTGGGTATTAGAAATGAAAAATGTCTTTTTTTTTAGTTCGAGCGTTTGCATGGAAAATATTACGAAATTATGTTAGGATATAATGCAAGTTCATTCGGTTAGTAGGATATTTGTATAGAGGTTCGCTTACAAACAAAGCGACCGCTCTTAATTATGCAGTGTTGTTTTTGTTTACAGTGGATTGCGTGTATTTTTTTAGTGCATATGATCTATTCTTATTTAGTATAACTATGCAAATTTGTAGTTTCACTTGGAAACGATAAATTACTGAGATTTTTGTGATTTGCAAACCATACTGGGGTTTCTGTTGAAGGAGAGAGTTGTATCTCAGATGTAATTTGCGAATTGCGAGTTCAATTCATATGAAATTTGACGTTTCAAGTTGGAATTACTGTATTAAAATAATTTTTGGTAGTAATATTTAAATTTTTTTTACTTTTTAATAATGTTTAGAAAATTATTATTGTTTAAACCTTCAGTCGGAGTTAACTAATGCATTTGAAACATTGACTCAAGTGTACACTCGGAAATGGAGCCTTCGATAGATAGCCAGTAACGTTTTTGTGGCGTCTTTGTGTGCTCCTCCTCAAAGCAAGAGGGTTCATGATTGTCAGAGAATGGATGACATGAAGTTTCTGGGGTTCATTTTTGTCTTTTGTATTTAGAGGTATTGAGGTGATTTCTGACGATAGTTTGAACAATAATAATTCTTAAATTATACTAACAGTTACTATGTATGGGCGCTTTTATATTTATACTGTACAATTTTGTTTAGCGTTTTATGACTTTTTTTATCTTCTCTGCTGTAACTGCCATAAGTGACCTTATTGGTAGCTAGATTTGATTAAATTTTTGCGAAATTTTGATATTTTTTTTCTGTGAATTTGGCCAGAGCAAATGTGTAGTTAGTATTTCGAAGTGAACTGTCGAGAAAATTCGATAAATTAAAAATGAAATGATAAGCAGTACAGAAACGTTTCGAATAAACTTTTTTTTTCAAAATTGCAAAGGCTCGGTTTGGGAGTCAACCAAGTTGAATCCGAGTTCCATCAAGTGAGTTTAGTCGACCGGATAGGTGATCGATCACCAATGAGAGAGAGAGAAGAGAAACCAAATGGCGCATGGACTTGGCGCAGGATGGTTTCGGAAGAGAAGAGAGAGAAGACCGAATGCGCATGGACTTGGCGCAGGACAGTTTCGGAAGAGAAGAGAAATTTACGTGTGCAGGGTCTTGGCACACGAAAGTTTCGATCGAAGATGGTCTACTGGTATTTTTCGGGCAGTAGCTGGTCACGCTGCTCGAATGCTTCGCTAAATATGTGTCACAGCGCGCGGTAGACAAGCCACGAGAGCTTGAACGGGTGCCTACGACTGTACTGTCCATACAGACATACAGTAGGTTCGTTGGGAAACGGCCTACGGCGGAGTCATCGTTTGATTGTTGCCAGTAGAAGAGTCTTTCAGCTGGACGTAGGAAGAGCAGTGTTCACCGACAAAAGTGGAGATGAGACAAGGCGAGTTTCTTCATCGACTTCTAGAATTGCAAATTCCGTCCAATTCCAGCGCGTGGTCCCGCTTTCAGATATCTCCCCCCCTGATCCTTTTAGAATTGGACGTCTCTTGTTTTTTTTTTCGCCATTGGAGAGAGAGCGGAACCATTATAGCGTGCTGCCCTGTTGCATATTGATTGATGCAATCCCTTGCATTCTAGCGAAGTGAGCAGGAGAGCTGCGATTGAAAATTGAAGTCCGTTGTCAGCGTGCGGAGTGTCATCTAAACAACGTCCAGCAAATTAATGGACTGATTATTATGTAATGAAATTATAAGTAAGGGTGCGATTATTGCCCATAATTGTTGTGTTTTTCGTGAAATAGTATGTGCGCTCTTGGTCAGTATTTTATGTAAACTTTTTCTTATATTTTTTCTCTGTTGCCCTGATAGTAACTGTATAACTATACAAATAATTGTTTCGAATGTAAAGCGATCGTTGATGAGAAATCGCGGGAATAGATTGTGAACTTGGGATTTGTGTAACCACTGTAGGAAAATTTTCTGTTATTTTTTTTTGGCATGTATAGATTAGTTACAGGTTGTAATTTAATTATTAGAGTGAAATGTTATTTTATGCAATTGTGAAAATTATAAAGTTTTCGGTTTTTATAATATGATACAATATATGTATGGAATTTGTCATCCTAATTATTTCTTGTCTATCTCTCTGAATTGTTAAAGAAAAAAAAAAAAAAAAAATCGAAAAATATATAAATTTGTTGAATAAAATTATGAAATTTGTTAAACGATATTAATAAGTTTTCTAATGAAAAACTTATTTTCAAGGGGGTGATGCGAGTGTAGTAATGCTTAGTTAAGAATATTAATTTCTGTTTAATTAAATAAGATAATGTTCAATATAAATTTACTAAAAATTGTGATGATTACGATAAAGCATGTTTGTTAGTTTTAAATTGTTTAAAATGGGTACAGTTGGTAGTCCTGAACAGGGGCCCAAAAGAGCGGACTACCCATGAGGGAGTGAGTCTTGAGGCAACGCGTTACGCGATAGGTTGACGAAATGTAACGTAAAGTTAATTTAGTAAGTGTCCCTCTCCGACCTAAATTATTATAATAGAATTTCATACTCGCATACCCCTAACTTAACTAAACCATTTTCGGAATTAATAAAACGTTCATAAGTGTTAAAAAAGAGTATTAATATACCCCCCTTCCCCCTTTGTTTTGTAACGAACTTTGAGTCAGGTCTCGGCGTCGCTACCATGATATTTATACGATACGGCAAAAAGAGTGTAGAGAAACAAAGTGATAAATGAAAGAAAGAGCCGATAGAGAATAAATAGAGATATAGTAAAGTAGAAAGAAGCGTAAATAATGAAGGAAAGTAAATTAATAAAGGCGATCGCTACACCAAAAATAAGAAATATTCACCAAATAGTCTATATATATATATATATATATATATATATATATATATATATATATATTGAAAAAAACACCAAAAATAGGAAATATATTTTAATAAAAACCATTTTATACAAATTTGCACAAGATAATATATATTTTTCTTATTCAGTTTTCATTGGTTATTCAATATATATATTATAGCTGGGTGACTGGGTCAAAAAATGAATAATAACCGATTATACTTTTCTCAATAAGATGCACCCCCACGTTTTTATTTTTATTAAGGATAAGTAATTTTAATTAACGTTTTTAAAGTGGACGGCATTTATTGCGTCTGGCAGCGTTGTGTGCAAATTATATAAGTGTTGACCTTAAGGATAATCTTGGTTTGAAAAGTCATTTGCGAGTTAGCTATGGATTGTGAACGTTGTGATTACTACACTATTTTAAAGCTGTTTTCCGAATTTAATTCCGATTTCAAAAAATTGATAGCCTTTCTGGTTCAGCATAAACTACTTTTAAGAGAAAGTGCCCAAAGTGTAACAAGACTTGTAAAATAGATTTCGATAGAAAAGCCTTTAGGTGTCGCTCCGAAAAAAAAAGTTCGCGTAACAAAAAAGTTTATCGCTGCGATTTTCAGGAATCTTTATTTAAAAACACATTTTTTTTCAAAGCTAAATTAGACTCCTTACGAGTGTTATACTTCGTGAAATACTTCTGCTATAATAACTTTAACTTGCAAACCGTTACCAAGGAATTAGATATTTCACAACTTACATTTGTAGATTGGGCAAATTTTTGCAGAGAGGTCTGTATAAGCTACGCTTTTGATTCCACTGAATAGCTTGGTGGTCCCGGTAAGGTTGTTGAAATAGACGAAGCAAAATTTGGAAAGCGTAAATATAACGTAGGAAGACGCATAGAAAGTCAGTGGATTTTCGGAGGCTTCGAACGGGATTCGAAAAAAATATTTTTAGTTCCATTGACAGATAGAAGAAAGGAAACGTTATTGGCCATCATAAAGGAATGGATTGAGGCTGGAACTACAGTTATCTCCGACTGCTGGAAGGCATATGACTGTTTCCAAGATGAAGGCTATTTACACTTGATAGTCAACCATTCCATCAATTTCGTCGATCTAACAACCCATGCTCATACGCAAAACATCGAGCGTACTTGGAGGGACGTCAGAAATTTAACGCCTAAGTACAGAAGGCGGAAAATTTTCTTCCTGGGATACCTCTCACGGGCGTACTTCTTAAAGGCCTTCCCAAACTGTGAGGACCGCTTCCACAACTTCCTTCTCGAGGCGGCGAAATTGTATAATCCAGGATATTAATGGGTAGGTAACATTTATATACACGTTAGGTTAGGTTGGTTAGGTTAGGTTAGGTTAGTTAGGTTAGGTTATATTTGTTGAGGGGGTGGGGGAAAGTCATAAACGAGTGATTTGCGACTGAAACGGATGTCAAATTCGAATAAATCACATAGAAATACTCAGGAAAACATGTTTTATATCCAAAAAACTTCCCGGGACGCTTCCTTAAGATTTACCTAATTAAGTCAAGATTCTGCTGCTGTGAATTAGTTTGATCACAGAGTGGGTTTGGTATTTCCAGGATTCAAGTTTGGCCTACCTTTTGGGGGCCTATTTTTTCGGGCCTACCATTTGGTGCCTACTCTTTTGAGCCTCAATTTTTGTAAATCTACCTTTGTGACCTATCATTTTGTCCTATCCAAATTAAATTTAAAATTTAATATTGATTCAAGAATTCCCTCTTATTATTATTCTAGAATTAAGTGAAATTCAATTATTTCTGAGTTCCAACGTTCAAGAATTTTTAGCATAAACATGTCTGAACTTAAAGAATTTATTAAAAGGCGTGGAGGTCATAGAACTATGGTTTCTAGATTCATTTCGAGTTTGGATGAGCTTTTAAACGAGAAGGAAATTCTCGTTGAAGATCTAGAGACTAGACTAGAATTTCTTTGTAACCATCAGTGTAAACTTTTGGAACTTAATGACAAAATTCAGAGTAGTTTAGAGGATCAAGAATATATAGATGATTTAAAAGAATCAGAGGATAGGGATTTAGAAATTCGAAAATGCATTTTTAAAGTAAAAAATGTATTAGCTCAAATAAAGGATGCAAAGGAAAAAATGAATAGTTCTGGAAATGCAACAAATAACCTAGGAAATAGCTTTTCAAACTCTGAGAAATTTCAGCGACTTCATGAATGGGTTAAGTGCTATTTTGAAGCGTAATGCTGCACCACCTAACCTTCAGTGCAGAAATTTCAGTGGTTCTACTGACAAGCACGAGTTTACTGACTTTCTTAGTCAGTTCGAGAATTTGATCGGTGTTCGTAATGATCTGACAAATTCTGCCAAATTATCATACTTAAAAGGGTACTTGAGGAACATAGCTTATCAATCAATTAAACATTTGTCAAATGTTGATGACAATTATGAGATAGCTCTAGACATTTTAAAGGATCTTTTTCTAGACATCCCTTATATAACACTGGTATGCATATGAAATTGTTTTGTCTGCTGTGATGGTTTTTTCAACTCATATTATATAAATCGACCATGCTGAATTCGAAAATGACATTGGTTTTCCTCAATCAGGTCAGGTGTTTTCTCTATTGGCCATTTATTATAAGTCCAATTTTATCCCCAAATTTATTGATTTTTTTAGCTTAAACACTGTAGATACGAGTAATATTATAAGAACACTCGTGAAAAATGAAAACATTGTGTGAATAAATACTGTTATTCATACAATGAATATGGAAAAAAGTTTATTGAGGAAGGAATGAAGTTTTTTTGGCTTTCCGACTGTGTTTTTCTTCGGGCACGTCTCGCTTCAAACACCAGCAATAGTCCGCCAGCATATTGATATCCCAGTTTCCCTGGTACCTCTCTTCCATTATTTTGATATCTTAGTGAAATCGTTCACACTGTTCCTCACTATAATCCCCGCAATTTTCAGGAAAATAGTCCAAGTGGGACCACAAAAAGTGCATTTTTATGGACATGCGCGACCCATGAGCTTTGAAAGCTTCCATCAAGTTTTCGACAACGGACTCGTATTCTGGACTTCTACGCTTGCCAAGAAAATCAGTGACAACTGATTTGAATGCCTGCCAGGCATTCTTCTCAGTTGGAGTCATTGCGTTTTCGAACAGAGTATCCTTGATCAAAGTTCGAATTTGAGGACCATCAAAAACCCCAGCATTTAGTTTAGCATCAGATATATGAGGAAATTTACTCTCGAGATATCGGAATGCTGAACCCTCCTTATTCATTGATTTGATGAAATTTTTCATCAAGCCCAGCTTAATATGAGGTGGTGGGAGCAAAATTTTTGTTGGTGGTACAAGGGGCACTGAAACGACATTATGCGACCCAGGTTCAAAATTCTCTCTGGATGCCCATTCACGCTGTGCATAGTGCGTCTCATCCGCTCGGCTATCCATTTGCAGAGGAAACATGGGTATTTCGTGTATCCCCCTTGCATTCCCAATACAAATGCCACAATCTGAAAAAAAATGAAAATATTTAAAGAATTTAGAGAATTTGTTCTATCAGATAAAAAAATCTATGCATTGGACTGTATCACTTCTGTGGGGAAGTTAAGTGTTCTTATACGCTCTCAAATAACCTTTGGAAAAACAACATAGTCAATAGCAATAGTTTACTTATGATATTAGTATTACCTTCAAATCTCCACAGATCCTCCAGTTATGTTGGTCGTATACGAGAGCATCCAGTAAAATTTTCATGTTATCGTAGCTCTCAGTAAGTTGTACGGAATGTGCTACAGGGACTGATGCAACCCTATTCCCAATGTTGAGAAGTACTGCTTTCAAACTTCGTTTAGACGAGTCTATAAATAGCCTCCATTCTGATGCGTTATATGGCAGGCCCAAGGATTCGATTAGCCCCTCAACATTGCAGCAGTACACTAAGGAAGAGGTATTTTCGTGCACTGCAAAAAACTTGCGGAATTCTTCCTCTCGTTTCCTATACCAGGAGAATGTTGTTCCCGGAGCCAGCAAGTTGTCCTCTCGAAGTCGTGAGCCCAAGATCTCGGCAGCTAATTTGGAAGTCCTAAATCCCTGGTAAGATCATTAAGTTTGCCTGGTTGAGAGGCCTCGGCTCATTTGAAGCGGTATTTTGAGGTATATACGACTGGGACTGGTCATTGGCATTGGTCATTGATTCATCATCAGAATCATCGAAGTCCAGGGTTTGAGGTGGGTCGGGTATTGGAATTCCAGGACCATGGGGTACAGGTCTCATAGCAGAAGGAATGTCAGGGTATACAACAATGTGTTTATTCTTCTTGTTAACTCCTGAAAATAGAAACACAGAAACATGGATATAAAACTTGCATATGAAATAGAAGACGCATTCAGACAGTGGCGGTCGTGAGGGAAGGCTGCGGTCTGTAAGATATGAAATAGGTCGATGGAGTCTGTATATTTTCTTTCTTTTTCATTCATATTGTCCCTTCTGGGACAATATGAATGAAAAAGAAAGAAAATATACAATCATTGTATATGTAAATGTAACTTGTATAACAATATGTATGTGTAAATGTATTTTCTATAACAATATGTATATGTAAATGTATGATTACCATTATGGTGAATATTATGCTATATATGGTGAATATTACATTATGGTGAATATTATGTCAAGTTTCATACGAGGATTTCAAAATATTTAAGAAAAATAAATTTATAAGCCCACTTTGGAGGTTTGTCATGCAGAAATAGCAATCTGTCACGTGATCCTTTCCTTCTCTCCAAATCATGGGAATTCCAAAAGGCAAAGATTTCGCTCTGCCTTTGCTCCATCTTCTCAAATTTTCAATGCACGTCTTGCAGCACATATGAGGGGCGAAATTTTTGTCCTGGTTCCCTAGCTTAATTCCAAAGTATGCTCTATACATTGTCTTCACAAATTTAGTGATTTGGGACTGGTTATTTGGCATGGTAACCGTCCTACATATGTAGCAGAATCTATTGTGATCATTTTTACACGCTCTATTCATTATGAAATATTTTATCTACAGTATATGCCTGAAAAGTAAAAAAAGATATTATACAAGTGAAACAAGTGATGATAGATGTTACTGTTCCAATTCCGCTTTGACAAAATCACGAAAAATTCTATTTTACTTATGAGGCCATAGCCGGATAACCTGAGCTGATTGAGAAAAACGGATTGCAGATTCGAAATCAGCAGGAAAAACTCTATAAGAATCATTTACAAAACCCTTGACAGCAAAATTGATGCATACCAGTGTAATTGATGAGTCACTCATGAAATTAGTTACGGCTAATGAAATTGATGACTTTCAATATGATAAATTAAATAACTGGCTTAGTGAAATTCGAGCTATGGTTCTTGATCTTAAAAATTATGAGGTGGATTTAATGGATGAAACCTCGTCTGGTAGTTTGTTGTTGGGTCACATCTTAATGAGTAAATTACCTATTTCATTCAAGAAGAAAATTGTTCGCAAATGCGAATCCAATTACCCTTCTCCAAATCAAATTTTTAAGAATTATGGTGAGATTATTAAAACTTTGTCCAGATTAAAGTCTAGTAAAGCCAAGCCTAATCAAAATCTCAAAAAAATTCTATAAACCCAATAATGTGGTAAATAACATTAAAAGTGAAGAACCTAAAGCCACTCTTCAAAATTTTCAGACTGCAGCCTCAAATATACCTCAACCTAAAAAAGCCAGTCCTAACCTTAAAAAATGTAAATTTTGTGATAGCGACCATTCTTTAATTCGCTGTTCTAAATATGACACACTTCAAAAAAGGCTTAAAAGATGTCAAGAAATCATTAAGCTCTCATTTTCTTGTGCAACCTGCGGTTTGAGCTCTCATATTTCGGCATTATGTCCCACGTTGGGTTCAAATAAAATAACTAATGGTGTCGAGACGCAGGTAAACAGTGTATCGGTGCATGCAATGTCTTCGGAGAATCAGATATTTCGAAGTCGCGGCGTCTTGTTACCTACCGTGACTCTAGAACTTGTAAATGAAAATAAGGTCGAATCAGTTAGGTGTTTGCGAGATTTAGCTTCACAAAGATCATATATCAGACCCTCAGTTCTAGATGGTTGGGAATGCCAATTAAAGAAAAAACCTAAATTCGAATGTCTAATAAGAACCTTCATTGGAGCTCAAGTTAGAGAAATTCAAGAAGTGGAATTGGGTGTAAGGCTGAATCAATCTAAAGCTACTCTCAAGAACTTCATCGTTGATGAAAAGATGGATTTAGATTATACCGTTCCAGAATTAAAAAACGTGATTTCTCAACTTCAAGAAGAAGGAATTAAGTTCGGGGACAAGTCCTTCTATAACCTTCAGAATGATTTCATCTCAAACATTAAAGGATTAATTGGAATTGATGTACCTCAAGATTTTATGCCATTCTCCTTCGTAAAACTCAAGAATGGTACTGCCATATAAGTTTCTCAAGGACTTATACCTATTGGAGAGTTGGATACTTTCAAGAGTCCAATTCAACATTCCAGCAACAGTCGTGGATCTGTCAAGGAAACTCGTCAGTTTTCTTCAAGAACTCCTGTTAAAAAATTATCACTAGAAAGATCTTCTGAAATTGATCAACAAAATTTCCTTCCTCTGACTGAGACTGATGGATCAAATTCCAGTTTCAATTCAAGTTTTGATTCGAGTTTCACGGCAACGGAGCAATCTGCTGTTCAAGTTTTAAAACCTACTAATTCAGGGCTTTCGGGGTGTAAAAGCCCTTGGCATTGTCCCCTTTTTAAACTTACTAACTCCTCAATGAAACACCGAATCGAAGCTTAGCTTCAAGTATTCAAATATCCTGTTTAAATCAGGACTCAAATGGTTTACAGATTCACGAGTCTAGAGATGGGGGGAGTTCGCTTGCGGTCTTCAACGATGATGAACCGGGTCTTCATTGTATCGTGAACTGTGTCATGAATCTGACTCCAAGTTATTTCAATCCTTTGTGTCACTGTAAATCCGACTCAGACCTAGACTTAGGTCTGGAAAATTTATATAAATTGGAGTCAATAGGTAAAGAGGAGAGTTCAAATGGTAGTTTGGATGAGATCAAAGTTAAACATTTTAATGACTCTATACATCTGTCTGGTGGTCAATATTATGTGGAGTTACCGTGGCATGAGGAGCTAATTAACTGTATTCCATCTAATCATAAAATAGCATTGGCAACTCTAAAAAGAGTAATTGGATTTCTCAATAAGAAAAACTTGCACTCTAAATATGCTGATGTATTTAAACAGCAATTAGATGGGATAATTGAAAGGTTTGATGTGACTCCAGACCAATATCAGAACTACTGTACATCTGGATACCTCATAGGCCGGTCATTAGGGTGGGAGATCAAGTCACAACTAAAATAAGGCCAGTTTTCAATTGTAGTTTGAAAACGGGTCAAGCTCCTCTTAAAGCTACATATCCTGGTGTAGACCTCATGAATTCGCTGTTTACCTTATTATGCTCATTCAGAACCAATCAATACGTAATCCTTTCAGATATAAAGCAGGCATTTCTTCAAATCAAGATCAAGTTTGATGTTGATAAAAATAGGTTTTGATTTTTCTGGCAAGAGGACGGTCAACTATTAACTTATCGGTATACTACCATAGTATTTGGTCTGGGCAGTTCACCTTTCATACTGAACTATGTCATTAAATATCACGCCAATCAGTATCTAGATGATTTATGCTCTCAGGTTCTCAAACATTTTTATGTGGATAATTTAATTTTCACAAATTCAGATCCAGAATTACTTCTGGAATTATACTCCACTTTAAATCAGAGAATGTCTGAGGGAGGTTTCAACCTTAGATCATGGAACACTATTCTAGACTGTCTCAAAAACATAATGATTCAAGATCAAAAAGTTGTTCAACATGAATGCTTGGAAAAGGTGCTGGGTTATCGCTTTGATGTAAGTCGAGACTTAATCTTGCTGTCAGAATATGATCTAAACCCTGAAGCTTCTACCAAGCGCCAAATCCTTTCCCAAATTTCTAAAATATTTGATCCATTATCCCTTTACTTCCCCGTTACCATTCGGGGTAGGTTCCTCATGAGAAAATTGTGGAAGCTTAAGTTGTCTTGGGATGAGACAGTCGGTCAAGATGAATTGAAGGTTTGGACTAAGAAATGCAAAAAACTTCACTTTTTTACGTGAAGGTCAAAATATGAGAATAAAAACCCACTCTAATAGACAGAGTTTATTTCCACGACAGTTTCGACGCCCACTGGCATCCTCCTCGGGTGGATACAGAAACACAAATGAAACAAAACAAGAGGGAAAAACAGTTCAGGGATCGACCGTTAAGAAATTCGCACCTAGGTTGGATTCCATTCTCTCGAGACAGGAGGGGCATTTTCATTAAGTACATTCGCACAAATTTTAAAACTATCTTCCTATTCTAAACATACAGATTCTATTATTTTTACATAATTATTACATTTATAATTAAATTTATTACATTTAATATTGCATAATTATTAATTACAGAAATTATAAATTTATTATTACATTGGTTATTACATTGTTGTTTATTATACAGAAATTATAAACCGAAAAACGAATGAAAAAAGGCGATTAGGAAATAATCCAGAGACCATTGAGAAATTCGCACCTAGGTTAGATATCGTTCTCCCGAAACCAGAAGGGCATTTTATTACAGGGTCAGCTTATAACTACATTTCCACAAATTAAAAATATCTTCTTGTTCTATACATACAGATCCTAATGTTTTGACATAATTACTGCATATATTTATTTCCACATTAATTACTTCCATTATTACATTTACTAAAAGCGAGTAAGGAAACATTCCAATCCAGAGACATTTAAGAAATTCACACTTAGGTTCGAACACGTTCCCACGACTCCGTAAGGGATTTATTGACCAAGAATCTCATTAAAGGGTCTAACTTATAAGTACCTTCGCACAAATTAAAATTATCTACTTTTTCTATACACACAGATTCTATTATTTTTCTTTTGACATAATTATTACATTTATAAAGTACCTTACTTGATTCCCAATCTATAGCATGATTATTTTGGCTAGCGTGATAAAAAATGGCATTATTAGTATTACAACTTCTGAAGGCATATTTGTGTTCTTTGATACGGGTTTCAATATTTCTTCCAGTTTCACCCACGTATACTAAATCACAACTTTTACAGGGAATGCTGTAGACACAGGCTTGTTCCTCTTTTGCAACGTTATTCCTAACCAATTTACTTTTCACGGTAGACGAATATTTGAACGCCAAAGCAAACTTAAATTCTTTCGTCAACGGTTTTACTCTTTCTAAGCCGGCAATGTAAGGCAAACTCACATATTGTTTTTGGTTAACTGAAGGTTCCCGAGGGGCATAAAAAGATTTTCTGGCTTTAAAATACGCCTTTCCGATAAACCACTCAGGATATTTTAAATCCTTAAAATGTTCCAAATCTTTGAATTTTCCGGATCCAGCAAATGTGGGCTACAAATCCTGAGTGCTCTTAGAAACATGGAAGAAATAATTGAGCTTTTAACCCCTTCATCATGATATGAAAAATAATGAATGTACGAATTACAATGAGTAGGTTTTCTATAGACCGTGAAATTGGGCTTTCCGCTTTCGTTAATGACCAAAACATCTAGAAAAGGTAATTGTTTGTCGTTCTCCCATTCATATTAGAGTGGGTTTTTATTCTCATAGTTTGGACTAAGATTTACAAAGATCTCCAAGAAGTTTCAAACCTTTATTTCAAACGTTCAGCTTTCGATTCTAGCGACTCTGTTTCATTCGTCATTTTTTGTAACGCTAGTGCCAGTTGTTACGGATTTTCAGTCTATGCAGTTGGCCCTTCAGGATCAAACTTAGTTTTTACCAAGGCTAAAGTGGCTCCTATTCAAGCACGTACTTTACCTACTTTGGAATTACTTTGTTTATCTAGAGTTCAAATGTCTTCCTCAATTTCTCTCATCCATTATAGCTCAGTTCTCAGATATCAAGATTTTTGTTGATGCGCAAATTGTGCTGTCTTGGGTCATTTCGTCAGACCTCAATGTCAAAATAAAAAAACATGTTTGTTCGAAATCGAATTCAGGATATTAGACACATGCATCAAGAAATTCAAACTAAATTCTGTATTTGAATATCATTTAATTATGTCTCAACTAAAGAAAACCCCTCAGATCTCATTATCGGGGAATATCATTTAAAGAATTTGAGAACAATCTAGAACTCTGGATGCATGGTCCTGAATGGTTAGTTCTAGATTCATCCCTTTGGCCTAAATATGATCTTCACTGTCTATCTAACCCAAACAAATTAAAGACACAATCAGCTACAATTACATCAGTCACTTTAAATGCTATTAAAACTGAACCCGTTCTTGACATCAAACGGTTTTCAAACATTCACAAAGTCTATAGAATCACGGCTTATGTACTCAAGTTTGTTTTCAAATGCAGAAAGAAACCCACTGTAGACGTGGATAGGGGTAGTAGGTTGTATTGGCTATACATCATGCAACTTGAATCTTTTGACAAAGAAAATCAATTTTTTGAAACAGTTCAAGAAAATCCCAATCAGCATGTTCCCAATCTGTTTAACCGTCTGGATCTCTTTCCAGACGAAGTCAGATTGATTCGAACCAAGGGCAGGCTTTCAAGAACAAACGTGTATGATTATGACATCATAAACCCCATATTACTAGGTAAACATCATCACTTCATTGAATTAATAGTTAGAGATTGTCACTCTAGATGCAAGCATTTAGGTATTCAATCCACCTTAACAATGCTGCGCTTGCAGGGGTTTTGGATCACTAGTGCTAGACAAACCATCAAGCGTATCATTTCTAGTTGCAATACTTGCAGAAAATACAATCAATTTTCTTACAAGTATCCCAAATTCACCAATTTCCCTAAGCATCAGATGCGTTTGTTCACTCCCTTTAAACATGTTGCGGTTGACTTCACGGGTCACGTTTAGGTCAAAGACCCTGACTCAGGAAAAACTGTCAAACGATTTATTTTGCTCTATACTTGTCTTAACATAAGAGCCATGCATTTAGATCTACTTCCTGATATGAGTACCAAATCTTTCTTGCTCTCATTCCAGAGATTCACTATTCTATATGGTGTTTGCGACAGAGTTTACAGCGACAATGCTAAAAGTTTCATTCAAGGTGGTAAGGCATTAGAGGACTCTAAATTCTAAAGAATTTCAAGAGCACATGCGAGCCAGTGGTATCAAACACATCAGGCTTCCAGTTTATTCAGCCTGGATGGGATCTGCGTGGGAGCGTCTCAGTCGAGTTGTGAAAAGTTGCCTTTTCAAGACCATTGGGCGTTCTGTTTTGGATCATTTCGATCTACTAACCTTGCTAACTAGCATTCAAAACGCTGTGAACTCTCGTCCGCTCACATACGTCTCGTCAGAGAATGAATTATCAAGCTTAACGCCTAATTCATTCCTTAAACACCAAAAGGAATCTTTGGTATTCAAGTTGAAACTGATGATGATCCTTTATGGTCACAAAATCCCCCTACTCATAACGAACTAAACAAATCGTTTGAAATATTGAACAAAAAGTATTCTCAATTTAGACAATGGTGGTATGAAGAAGAGTACCTGTTGAGTCTTCGAGAACATAGTCGAGATTTATACGAATCAGACTGGGTTAATCGCATCAAAGTTGGCGATGTGGTCTCGATTAAATCAACTACTAAAACCAGACCCTTTTGGTAGGTGATAACAAAGTCAGAAGTATTCAACTCAAGAGATCAGATAACCAAGTTTTAAATTATGCTATTTGTCAACTGTATCCATTAGAAATCTCGACTACTCATGATGGTGCTCGTCAAGACCTTCCTAATTCCAAAGATGTTCCAAGAGACAAACCTAATGTAAGACCCTCTAGGAAAGCTGCAATTCATTACAAACAAAGGCTCAAGGACCTACTAAATAGGGAAGACGATTAGGATTAGGATTAGATTTAAGATGGTTATGGGTTCAAAAAGGTTAAAAAAAGATACAAAAAAAAAATTATTTGGTGGGGTGTCATATATCAAATTTTAAGATTTAGACTGCAATATTAGATTTTAAATTGCAGTTTCTCCGTCGGGAGGTTACTAAATTTATTTTTTTATTTATTTCTCATTATATTCAATCATTTCATTAATTTAACAAACGGTTGGTTCGAGTTTTTTTACGGATATATTTTCCATATTTTCAAACCACTACAACCATAAACCGTACCGGCTGGCTCATGAAATCTGCTGGTTTTTTGGTTTAAAAGCTCTGAATAGTAAGGTTATAGGATTATTGTGTTTCAACTCTGTTTAGCTAGCTGTGTTGCTGAGTTCTCTTCAGGTTTGATCAGTGTTTCATAGTAAAGTGCATTAAATTGCATTCATTTTTCAAGTTCAATCATCTATTTCAAATTAGGCTGGTATAATTCAGTTAGGTATAACATTTCCTTTTCAGAAAACAGGTAATCAATCTTCTATATATTCAAATAATTCAAGTGTTGTCAAGTAAAGTGTTTACAATTAAAACTACTAAGGTAATGGTCTATTAGTTTTCTTAGAATAGGACAATTACTACCAACTAAAGAGGGTGCTTAACTATAATGAAGTTTAACCTTCTGATGGCAAAATTTCTATCAGCAGGAATCAATAATATTAGTCAGGATTAATTATTATTCGGGAAATAATTCATAGTCGTAATTTAGTTTTAATAAATTAATAGTTAGTATTCAAATACTGTGTTGGTTTAAAACAATTTTAATTTAACAATGTTTTACACCGCCTTAGACCTACGGAGCTCTTTTCTTTTTTCTTTCTTTTAGAATTGAAATTTTTACCCGCACGAATTGTTCATTTATTTCGTACGAGATGTTTATTCCAGCCTTAGACCTAGGGTATCATTAGGGGTACCCTGAGTAACGAGACCCGTCCGGGCTGCGAACCCGGCTCCTTTTAGCGCACATAAACGTACACTGTGACACCTGGCTGATGCATAGGGCCCCCAGCAAGCGGACGGACTGGTGTCTAGGGCGCCCAGCAACCGGAAGGACTGATGCCTAGTCAACCGCTTAACGCGCGACGCGTCAACTGATTGCCGGAGGCGATGATGCCCGGAGGCACTGGCTGGTGAGCTAATACCGGAGGCACTGGCTGATCTGCCAACTGGCTGATGCCCGAGGCACTGGCTGATTAGGGGTCCTATAAGAGCGGCGGGGTGGCTGAAGACCTCATATGCGCTTGGCTCTCGTCAAGCGAAGACCCTTCCTCTGCGTCCTCTCCTCCTCTCTCTCTCTCTCTCTCTCTCTCTCTCTCTCTCTTAGGTTAAGTATGCCCTTTGGGGGGGTGAGGCCGCCCCACCTTCTCCCCAAAGGGGGAACACACAGTATAATTAACGTAAAGAACGACGCTTGTATAGAAGAACGTTCCGCGCAAGATGAGGAGGGAGAACGAACAAATGAAAAAATGAGGTAACCACCCGGAATCGAACCCGGGATCTTCCGATTGCCGGTCAGATATGAGCCTCACTCAATCAGAAGTCGTAATTCTCCTACATACGCGCAGAAACCAATGCCCTGAGGGGGCACCTCTCGCATGCCGCACATACTGTATATACAGTAGGTTAGGTTAAGTTGATATTTTCGTTAAAACTAACAAAAATATCACGATTTAACCCTACATGAAATCTCTCAACATTTTAGGGATTTCATGAAAGCCCTAGTTACACAGCCTCTGTAACATTTTATATATATATATATATATATATATATATATATATATACATTTCAACTGCAAACAACACACAGTATAATTAACGTAAAGAACGACGCTTGTATAGAAGAACGTTCCGCGCAAGATGAGGAGGGAGAACGAACAAATGAAAAAATGAGGTAACCACCCGGGAATCGAACCCGGGATCTTCCGATTGCCGGTCAGATATGAGCCTCACTCAATCAGAAGTCGTAATTCTCCTACATACGCGCAGAAACCAATGCCCTGAGGGGGCACCTCTCGCATGCCGCACATACTGTATATACATTTCAACTGCAAACAACACACAGTATAATTAACGTAAAGAACGACGCTTGTATAGAAGAACGTACCGCGCAAGATGAGGAGGGAGAACATATAATATATATATATATATATATGTAGATAGATAGATATGTAGATATAGATAGATATGTATGTAGATATAGATATATAGTTACAAGCAAAAGAAGTACCTCAAAAGGCCTTGCGGCCCATACCGAGGAGGTACCAATGGCAACGGAGCCAGGGAAAATTTTCTACACACTCAAATAGTGTGCAACATTTCGTCTAACCTTTTCTTGAAATGATCCACAGAGGAAATGTTCACAACTTCTGAAGATAAACTGTTCCACGTGTCACAGATCTTATACGTAAAGTAATTCCCACACACACTAGTCCTAAACCGTTTCAAATCCAACTTCCAACCATTGTTGCGATTTGGGTTATCATTTAAACTAAACATGCTTCTAAAATCGACATCAAAACCTCGATGAGTTGACCGCGCAACCTCCGAGTTTCCAGCGAAAACAAGTTCAGGGCGCGTAAGCGTCGATTGTAGCCCACATGCCTAACGGAAGGGATTAACTTTGTGGCCCTCGCCTGCACTCGCTCCAGCCTCTCAATATCTTTCCTGAGGGTGGGCGACCAGAACTGCACAGCATACTCCAGGTGCGGCCGAACCAGGGAATTGTACAGAGAGAGCACAATCTCCTTGTTCCGAAACTGAAATTGCCTCCTGATATAACCCAACAGCTTCTGGGCTTTCTTTTCCACCTCTCCGCACTGTTTGGTAAACTTAAGGTCGCTGCAAATTAGCACACCCAAGTCCTTTTCCAAATCTGTTCCTCGATATTACTCCCCAACATCGAGTAGTCCGACTTGGGATTGGCGTAGCCAATGTGCATCACCTTGCATTTACCCAAGTTAAACGGCATTTGCCATTTTTCGGACCACTCTCCCATCCTACCTAGGTCTGCACGCAGTTGCTCGATTGTTTCGGGCGTCCCAACATTGGCCCCAAGCATGGTGTCATCAGCGAATTTGGCGATCCGACTGACGATGCCACCGTCGATATCATTTATGTAAATGATAAACAACAGCGGCCCCAAAACGGAACCCTGAGCAACCCCGCTAGTGACCGAGGCCCAACCCGAACTAACCCCTTTAATTATAACCCTCTGCCGCCTATTCTTCAGCTAGTTTTCAATCCACGTACCTACTTCCCCACCTATTCCCAGCGCGCGCACTTTCGCCATTAGCAGGCGGTGAGGTACCTTATCAAAGGCTTTCTGAAAGTCTAGATAAAGTATATCAATCGTCCTACTCTTATCATACTTACCCAACATGACGTGGAAAAATTCGAGCAAGTTGGTGAGACACGACCTATGCCGTCTAAACCCATGTTGGGAGTCCCCAAGCAGCTTGTAGGAATCCAAATGGTCAACGATCCTATCCGCTATTATCCCCTCTAGTAATTTACCTACAACTGAAGTGAGACTAATGGGACGATAGTTCCCTGGACTTTCGTGATCCCCTTTCTTAAAGATAGGGGTCACGTTGGCTTCCTTCCAGTCACCAGGCACCTGGCCCGTCTCCAACGATTTGTTGAAGACTGTAGCCAGGTGGGGAGCCACATGGTCGCGCAGCTCCCGCAACATTCTTAGGGAGAAACTGGTCTGGCCCAGGAGCCTTAAACGCGCTCAGTTTGTCTATTCTCTCGGCAACGACTGTCGCGGTACATCGAACACTATCCAGGCCAGCACCTTCAAGTTGCCTACAACATATAAAGTTATCCTGTTATAAGCTGAAAAGAAGTGCAAGCACTGCTTATATTCATGTTGCCAAAGCAATATTTAATCAATGATGCACTTTGAAATCGATTTTCAATTGTATTTCGTTATCTCAAATATAAATTATATAGAAATGTCATGAACTACAGTATATATGAAGAGTGGCGCTCATAAGTATTCGTACATAGAAATACGAGGGCCACTCTATATATTTTGCCCCCACCCTTTTTTTTTCTTTCCAAATTTCCTTGTAAGTTCCAGAAATTTTTTACACAAGTAGTTACATTCTTTTTTTACAAGTTTTTATTTTTTTGCACATAGTCTCCATCCTTTTCTACGGCTTTCTTCCTCCTCGAAACAAGTGTCTTTATTCCTTGCTGGTAAAAGTCCGCTGGGTTCCTGTGGAACCACCTCTTAACCTCCTCAACAACCTCATCGTCACTCTGAAACTTTCTTCCCCGAATAGTATCCTTCATTGGCTCAAACAAATGGAAGTCTGAAGGTGCCAGATCCGGGATGTGTGGAGGGTGGGGTAACACAGTCAAGCGCATTTTTGTGATAGCCTCTCTTGTTGCAAACTGTTGTGTGGTCTTGCGTTATCTTGCAAAAGAATGACGTCTTCCAGTTTTCTATCAGGTCGAACTCGCTTTATACGTCTCTGGAGTCTCTGTAGGGTAACAATATATGCCTCTGAGTTTATTGTTTGTCCTTTCTTCATAATGTCCAACAGAATCACCCCCTTCATATCCCACAAGATGGTGGCCATAACCTTTCCTTTCCATGGGACTGAAATGTCTTTTGGGCCGTAAGTTTGAACTTTCTGCGCTTCACATAACCGGATTTTTCCAGTTCCAACCTCCCCTTGTATAAAACCGCTTTTATACCCCATTGTATAAAACCGATGGTTAACGCAGTTTCGAAAATGGCGTCTGACAGTGATGTGCATCGTAAACAGAGAGCTGTCATCGAGTTCTTAACCGCAGAGAAGGAAACAGTTGGAAATATTCACAGACGTCTACAAAACGTTTACGGAGATGCTGTTGTTGATCGAAGCATAGTTGGACGCTGGTCTAAACGTGAGATATCATCGTAGAGAGGGAGAGCCAGCCTCGATGGTGAGCCACGCAGCGGTGTCCCGAAATCGGCTCTGACATCTCACACTGTGCAAAGTGCTAACAGTATCATTCGATCAAATCGGCACGTCAGATACAAGGAGCTATCACTGGAGTTAGGAATTAGTGAAGGAAGTGTGACTACGATAATTCAGCAACTGGGATACTCAAAAGTGTGTTCACTGTTTGTTCCTCGCCAACTGACTCAAGATCACAAAGCCCAAAGAAAAGAAATTGCTTCTGAGTCGTTGGTTCGATACGAGACTGAAGGGGATGACTTCCTTTCACGAATTGTAACTGGGGATGAGACACGGGTACACCACTTTGAACCTGAAACAAAACGCCAATCCATGGAGTGGCATCACGCAGATTCCTCACGCAAAAAAAAATTCAAAATGGCTCCCTCTGCACGAAAGGTTATGGCCACCATCTTCTGAGACATGAAAGGGGTGATTCTGGTGGACATTATGAAGAAAGGACAAACAATCAACTCGGAGGCATATATTGCTACCCTACAGAGACTCCAGAGATGTATAAAGCGAGTTCGACCGGATAAAAAACTGGAAGACGTCATTCTTTTGCACGATAACGCAAGACCACACAACATTTTGGAAACAAGAGAGGCCATCACAAAAATGCGCTTGACTGGACTGTGTTACCCCACCCTCCATACAGCCCGGATCTGGCACCTTCTGACTTTCATTTGTTTGGGCCAATGAAGGATGCCATTCGTGGAAGAAAGTTTTAGTGACGATGAGGTTGTTGAGGTGGTTAAGAGGTGGCTCCAGCGGAACCCAGCGGACTTTTACCAGCAAGGAATAAAAGCCCTTGTTTCGAGGTGGAGGAAAGCCGTAGTAAAGGATGAAGACTATGTGGAAAAATAAAAACTTTTAAAAAACGTTTGTAACTACTTGTGTACAAAATTTCTGGAACTTAGAAAGAAACTTGGAAAGATAAAAAAAAGGTGGGGCAAAATAAATTGAGTGGCCCTCGTTGTATAAACTAACTAATAATAGTGTATATTTGTGCTGATCTTATAGCAACTACTTGGTATTGTCACAAAAACCTCGAACATATGGGTTTGATTTTATAAAAACTATTTATAGTTTCATTTATCAAGGTATCGGTCCAACAAAGACCCCATGTCCACTCCAGGCTAGCCCCCAAAAGGATTAAGAGAGGTAAAAGTAAATTCTCCATCTGTACACCCATGTACGCGCAAAACCCTCACGCCGGCAAAGTGATGAAATGCTTCTACAGGAAAGGGGTTGAGACAGGAATTGAAAACAGAAATCATGTTTTCCACACTATGCCCTTACCCGTCACATGCATCCATCTACCCAAGAGAAAGAGAAAAAGAAATCGTGAAGGCAAAAACGCAACTCTACCTCACCTAATCCATGATATGCATTTTTCTCAATTTTTTTCGTTCGTTATGAAATTATGTATTTCTACAAAATACCCTTCTATTCTATTCTTAGCTCTATTAAGAAGGCATGCAAGTGTGCGAGCGTGTTTTCTGTAATTGGATGTCTGTCATGTGTGTGTGTCTACCAATTCTTTCAATGTCGCCGAGTTTCAACTTGGGTCTCCCGCCGTGAAAGATGTTTATACGGCAAGTGATATACTGTACTCAGTCGTTCACACTTTGCGGTGTTGTACCACCACGAGAGTAGAGAAAGCCTCTTCCCGGTGAACATTATCAGTGGAAGGTCCCCATGTACTTGTCTCTTATGGAGAATGAAAGTGTTTCGTGGGTGATCATCCGTTGTTGCTACGGCGAATTCAAGTCTCTCCCACTTCGAGGTGTTTATGAGGCAAGTGATCAAAAAATAAGTTGCTCGATGGGGCGCAATGCAACCAGAAATAGTATATAGCTTACAGTATATACAGTAATGTTATTTTAACAGACTTCACCCTTTAAAAATACTGCGTTCATAATAAATAAAAGCGTGTTACTAATTCATAAACTAATCAAATGAAAATTATCGGTAATCCTCTGTTACCATTTGCATGACTCCTTAATTGATAATGTCGCAAACCTTTCAAATCCTCATTCAGCCTTCTTATCGTGTTTCCTTATTCGTCTCAGAATGACAATAATCCTTTATCGATTCTGAATTAACATTCAATTACACTGCCCAACAAAAAAAGAATGTTTTGCTGCTGATTTAATTCTAAGACCTGTTTCTGGATAATATTGATGTGCTGATTTCAAATATCACCTTAGATTTTGTCCATCACATCAGGTTTTCGTGCAATGCAATATGCCTATTTTGGGTGATCCATGAAGGGCGCTTATCAAAATTGATGATTTTTGAGACCTGTTAACAGCTGTTTTGCTTTTAAAATTTTATCTGTGGAATACGCATAATCTGTGCATTAAATCTAAAGGTTATGTACAACATATTAAAATCTTGGGTATCTGTAGTTAAGAACTTCCTAGGAAACAAAAAGTCTGAAAATTATAAAGATCTTGTAAAGGATTAACTTGTAAACTTTCAGCAGTTGGGTTGCAACATGCGCATTAAAGTTCACTATCTCAACAGTCATCTGGATAAATTTCCAGAAAATCTTGGTGATGTTAGTGAAGAGCAAGGTGAAAGGTTCCACCAAGATATCAAAGTGATGGAAGAACGATACCAAGGAAGATGGGATGCCCATATGATGGCTGACTACTGCTGGAGCCTGCAAAGAGATTGTCTTGACATCTCTCATTCTAGGAAGTCCTATAAGAGAAAATTTATCAGCACTGAAAAGTAAGAAAACAAGAAAAAGACAATGTTAAGAAAACTGGTCCCGTGCTTGCTTTAATATGGATTCATTTTTTGCTTATTTAAACACTTTTAATCACTTTATGTGTCAATGTTACCATTGTATATTAACGTTCACTCCCTGCACAATTGTTTACTTTTCCATGCTGATTCTGAGTATGTAAAAACTTATTTTTTGAAAAGAAAAAAAATTGGGCATAACCCTGCCAAAATGCGATATCTCCAAAATATCCGTATTTGATTGCTCGAAAACCTGACGTGATAGGCAAAAACTAAGGTGATTTTTTAAATCAGCACACCAAAGTTACCTAAAAACAGGTGTTAGAATTAAATCAGCAAAATTGGTGTTGGGCAGTGTTATAGGTGCTTTATAACCTTCATTTCCTTGATTTAATGCAACCCAACCATTTATTCCCTCTCTCGATACACAGACATTATTTTAAACTTGACTTAACCAATTATTTTAACCCTACACAGTATAGGTAGGGTACCAGGTACTCCAACACTACTTCTTTTGAATGGTAAAAAAATTAGATCTATAGTCTAGTGGTGGACCGGATATCCGCATCATTTTTAACATCCGCATCCGCACTTCTAACTGCGGATGTTATGCGGATATTACCTCTAATAAATTATGCAATTTACAATTAAATTAGCTTATAAAGTAGCTTATAAGGCCCAGTCATGCACATTTCATGTAAAGTATTAATTACACTGGGCAACAAAAAAAAAACATTTCCGTGTCCCAAGAATGAAAATACCTTATTCTTATAGTATTTTCTGTGCTGAATCCAAATAAGTTTGTAAAATTTCTCTATCAGGTCTGGTTTTTGTGTGACATGCAATTTAATTTTTAAAAACCCATATATTTACATACTTATTAAAATATGATCGAAAAGACATACCTGTAGTTTAAAAAGTAGCTTGTTTTGATTTTCTGCTGTGCTTTGCCTCAGGCATGTCTCTCTCAAGAGTCCAGCAATAGTCAGCCAGCATAGTGGGGCTCCATTTGCCTTGGTAACGGTTTTCCATGGCAGAAATATCCTGATGAAAACGCTCACCATGTTCGTCGCTTACCGCACCCAGGTTTTCCGGAAAAAAGTCCAAGTGAGAGTCCAAGAAATGAACCTTTAATGACATATTGCACCCCATTGCTTGGTAAGACTTAAGAAGATCTCCTACTATTTCAGGATAGTTTTCGGCCTTGTGATTTCCCAAAAAATTTGTGCAGACACTTTTGAAACTCTGCCACGCAGCTTTCTCAACTTCATTCAACTCTCCTTCAAATCTCTCATCTCTTAACAATTCTCTGATCTAAGGGCCTACAAAAATGCCGTCTTTAATCTTGGCATCACTGATCCGGGGAAACTTATTTCTCAAGTATGTGAATCCTGTTTGCGCTTTATCCATCGCTTTAACAAAGTTTTTCATAAGTCCAAGCTTGATATGCAAAGGAGGAAGGTACACTTTCTCAGGGTCAACAAGTGAACTATTCACAACATTTTCTTGCCTGGAACAAGTGAGGTGCGTTTTGGCCAATCCTTCTTAACGTAGTGGTTTTGCTTGTCCCTACTGTCCCACTCACATAAAAAACAACAGCACTTGGTGTAACCTAGCTGCAACCCTAGCAAAAGTGCAATGACCTTCAGATCTCCACAGATATTCCACTTATATTTCTGATACTGAAACTTTTCTAAAAGCAACTTCATGTTGTCGTATGACTCTTTCATGTTTGCAGCATGTGCAATAGGTACAGAAGGAAATTTATTTCCGTTGTGAAGAAGGACTGCTTCCAAGCTGACTTTTGAGGAGTCAATGAACAATCGCCACTCATCCACGTTATGTTCATGACCAAGAGCCCCATGACTGAATTAACATCTTTACAAAACACAAGTCCATCTTCATGGGAGAACCATTCTTTGAATTCATCATGGCGGCTGCGGAAAAAACAAACTTTAGTGTCACGTTGCAGTAGATTCCAACCCTTTAATCTTGAACCTAAAAGTTCAGCCTGCTTCTTAGATAATTTCAAATCACGAACTAGGTCATTTAGATCTCCTTGTGACAGTAAATGTGGTTCATTGGAGGAACAGGTAGCCTGGAATGTTGGATCAGAAATGTCTTCATCTTTTTCCTCGTGATATGCTACAGCTACGTTTGATTCCTCATCACTTAAACTTACATGTTCAGGAGGATTTGGTACTGGAAGTTGAGCACTGTGGGGAACTGGTCTCATTGCAGACGGTAGATTAGGGTATTTTATAAGGCTCTTTGTTTTTGAAGTGATCCCCTTTGTATTTACCAGGCAGAAATAGCAGTCTGTTGTGTGATCTTTGGGTTCCCTCCAAATCATTGGAATAGCAAATGGCATGTGACGTGAACCGTTTAGCCATCCTGTAAGTAGTCTTACACATGTCACACAACAAATGTGAGGGGCCCAACTCTTGTCCTGATCGCCTACTTTACATCCGAAATAAAGTTCATAGCATTTTTTTACTAATGGTGTAAAGTTACGTTTCTGGGATTTTAAAGTTAGATCACCACATACATAACAAAAGGAATTAGGATGATTCAGACAGTTCCGCGGCATTACAAAACATCTATATGAATACAACACTGGTGTAAAATTAACAAGAAGCAACAGACACTAGCTGTTAACACTGTGACATTTACAAGCAGACTGACTTGGAGCTGCTCTACACACAGAAACTAGGCTCATGTCTGAACAGGTACAAACATGTTTCAACCTGCACAGTCTGCTGCTCCGACCAAATTTATCCTGCCAGCATTATCAGAACTTTCTCCCCAAAGGAATAAATTGTACTAATTTTACAGAAAAATTGGATCAAATGTAGAATTCGGACCCCAGCCTTCTTTAGTTAGCTTTATAAGGCTAACTAACGAAAATATCACGACCTAACCTAACCAATCGTTAGGTTAACTGTACGCCCTTGACGATTGGTTAGGTTAGGTCATGATATTTTCGTTAGTTAGCCTTATAAAGCTAACTAAAGAAGGCTGGGGTCCGAATTCTACATTTGATCCGAAAAAGTAATACAACATATATATTAATATTAATATATTTTATTATAGTTATATTAATTAATATAATATATTATTATATTTATTATTTTTATAATGTTTTATATTATAATATTGTTATATACTTAATTATATATAATATGTTATTATTTTTTTATCCGGTGATCATGCTAAATGAGGAAAAAATGAACATAGCGTCACGAGTAAACTAAGCCTGATAGAAAAAATCTGATTTCATATTTAGATTCAGCATGAAAAAGTACACGTAGAACACCCATCAAAACCCTTGTGACAAAATTGTTGTTGACCAGTGAATTATTAATGAACAAACAAATATATAAACCTCAAAATATAAATAGCTGGTAACACAGAAAATTGAATGAAACTTGTTTCATTGAATTTTCTGTGGCTGAAACTCTTGAGAAAGTTATTATTTTTATCATAATGAAAACATTAATATTAATTTTAATTCTTATGCATTGCCTGCCATAATAGTAATATCACGAAATTTGAAAAATTGTCAAATATTCATAATTCTATATTATATTGATAGATTAACTAAATATCCGCATCCGCGGATATTGAAATTAAAGATCCGCAGATGTTGAAAAACTGACATCCGGTCCACCACTAATATTCTATACTGTCTAGGATTAACCCTGACATTACCGATGGTACTATAATGTACCACCGCGCAGGGACGTAGTCAGGAATGTCCCAAGGTGGGGAGTGAACTTCAGCTACGTTCGTCAGGTTCCGTGGTGAATCGGGCGAGCCCATACAGTTAGGGAGTCTGGGGGAGAGGTGGAAGCTTCCCTAGCGGAGTCCAGGGCGGAGCCTCGTAAGCCAGCGCATTTTAAGCTTATTTTGTGTAAAAACTGTCTGAAAATGTCAGTGCAACTGCCATTTTTGTGACACTGTAATAGTGTACTATGCTGCAGTGTATGCAAAACTAACTGGCGCCGAGCTGTGTTCAGTTTCCCCGCGTTTCATATTTCAGTTGTTCAGTACGATAAGTGTTTTAAAAAAAACGACGCAAAATATCAAAATAACACACATATATATATATATATATATACACTCTTTCAATTATATATAGATACCAAATTGTTAAATGTTATAGTTTGGCGGTGAACCTTGGTTCTAATTACCGCAGGTTTTTTTCATGGACTTTCCAAGGGGGGTGGGGCGACCGCCTCTGTCGCCCCTCCCCCTTGGCTACGTCCCTGCCACCACGAATAATAATATACTATACATTGTACTAAAATGCATGATTTCTCCTGTCACTAAAATTTATCATTATCATTATCAAATGTTTTTATACGTGCTTATATAGGAGGCTACGTCGTAACACCGTTTACAGTTGATTAGCGAAGTTAAGCGACAGTGGGTCTGGTGAGAAGTTGGAGGGGAGGTGTCGTTCTCTGCGTCTAGATTATGTTGCGACCAGTGGTTCGGACCCCACAAAAATATGTTTGTCCCTTTCGTCATTTAACCTTATATGTTTCGGAGGAGGTTAAACAACTCCTTTAAACAAAAACACTGTTTATATAGATATCGTTTTGCTGCCAGAAAAGGAACCTCAAATGTGTTTAATTTAGATGACAAATTGGAAATATATTTAGTTTTGAATAACAATAACTCTTATTCAATGTTTGGTTTATGGATAAACATTCGGGGACGTAAGACTCATTAAAAACATTCTTAAAATTTTATTCTGTAACATTCGTTAGTATTAGCACATTACTCGTAATCAAATACCTCAGTTTAAATGGTGACGTCATATTCTAATTTGTTTCAATAATCTTTTAACTATAAAACAGTGACTAACGTATGTCTAATTTCGGCAATGCTGTATGTCAACTGTGTTGTTATGGAAACCATGTGGTTGCGTAGGAACGAAGCTCACGACCTCTGTTTGTTAGTGATGAAGGGTGTATATTAAGGATGATTTATATGCCCGGCTAAAAATATGTGCTCAACAGAACTGTATGATATATGTGTATATATATATATATATATATATATATATATATATTATGTGTGTGTGTGTGTGTGTATATATATGTGTGTATATATGTATGTATATATGTATATATATATATATGTGTGTGTGTGTATATATATATATATATATATATATATATATATATATAGTGTGTGTGTATATACACACACACACACACTCGTATAATGAAGTATGAATATTGTCATATACAAAAAATTATGAAATAAAATCATCTATAATTATCTAATTACTGTAATGCTGGTTGTTAACCCTTTGCTCTGTATAGGAATCTTCTCTAAGAGTGAATACATTCGTGTGACATTAGTTAGAAAAAATTAGTACCAGTAAAGTGAACGGTATATGCAGCAGAGGTCTATTTTAAAAAGTTCAAAATTGAGCTGCTGGTATACTAATAGATTAGGAGAGTCAGAAACTGGCACAGCGCTCAGGCCAACTAATGCGACCCATCGGGAATTGAACTCAGTGTCCTCTCTTCACTTAAGGGAAAACGGTGTTACCCTCTCAGTTACAAGCGCAAGGAAGTGCCCGGTATGAGAAAGAATGCTATCGAATACATTGAAACCGCTGGACACGATTTACGAGTAAATGCAACGGATTTTGGGACCACAAGTTTCAGGTCCCGCTTCCGACCCAATTTTCAATATACAGGGTGATCAGCTTAAAAGGATACACTTCTAAATTTGTTAGAACTCTGCAGTGCAAACTTTTAAGGTGATCACCCTATTTTCGTGTAATAAGGGGCCGACGCACGAAACTCCTACCAGATATATATATATTAGAAACACTTTTTAGAACCATTCTTGATTTAATAAATTTACAGTGTGTCCATAAATTCCAGGATCATAGGCAAAGTTTTTTAATTACAAGTATTCTCTGATGCCGGACTTTATGAACGCCCTGTATATACATATTCTTTGCTGACGATATATTATGATAATAATCACTGTTCCCTTATTTCCATTCAAACCTTCTGAAACACTTGTAATCCACACTTAAAAACACTTAACGTTAAATTATAGTCTTCGAATTTAGTAGTTAAAATACATTGATTTCACTTGGTAAACAATCTCGTTCACAAACCGTATTATTTCTCCTTCCGCCATCCGCAGATGAGAGAGAGTAAGTGAGAGCGACGGGAGAGTTATTTCGTGTTCTCATTCCCTCTCCCTTCTACCCCGCACCCCTTAATAAGTAATCTCTCTCCCGCTATAACTTCCCTCCTCTCTCTTTCTTCATTTCTAAGTCTTTTCTTCGCAGATGTTGCATGATTCTCATTCATGTTTTACGTTCGGTTTTATCACTTTTTATGACCTTCTTTTCTGTAGCTCAGTGGGTAACACGGTAACACTGCTTCCCTGAAAGCGAAGTGAAGCCACTGAAGTCGGGGTTTGAACCCCGATGATGTTGGTAATAAAAATACGGTAGTTAACGCAATGGGTCGCATTAATTGGCCTATGCGCTGTGACTTTTTCTGGCTCTCCTGACTCATTATTATTATTATGTCCTTGTTTTTTTTCAATGCAATTTACTTTCTGTTCTCTTTGCTCGCGTGCATTAATATTTTGTTTCTCGTTCCTTCGTCAAATAGGAATTTGTTTTGGTTCGATTTTCAGTATTATTCACATTTGTTTTTTCTCATTTCTGTGTCTGTTCGTGTACGTCTCTTTTATGTGTGTGTTTTATTGTTTTTATTTCTTCCTCTTTCTTAACTTTGTTTTACTTTAAATTGTTTTTCTAATTTCGTCCAAACTCTACTTGGCAAGAAACTAAATATTTATACGTTCCCTTTTCTGTCTACCTCTGTGTTTCTCCTTGTGCATGCGTGTTTATCTGCATGTTTCTCTCTCTCTCTCTCTCTCTCCTTGCTTTTGCTCCAGGCCCTATTTCTTCAGAAGTTATTCTGGTAACTTTTTCCTTTCTACTTTGCTATCACTTGCTGATTCATATGTACTGATAATGTAAATCGGAGCTGCAGAAGAACTTATAAATGACTTATCAAAGATTATTTAATCATATTTTTAAGACGACCGGACGAAAACTCGTGCATGGTGATTCCTATTAAAACTTAATCACAGCAGAGCAAAAGAATAGACGATGCATTCCTTATTGTTTATATGATTTATGACAGTAAATAACATCTGGGAAGTTTCTTAGACACGCTAATGTGCCTTCAACGCTTGCTTTAAGCAAAAAACACAACTGTCTTCAATCAGTCTCGCAGTAATATAAAAGTCTACGGGAATAACACTGAAAAGAAATTGCGTGGATTTGGAGCAATTTTAGGCAATTTTAAATAATTTGTACGCGTAAATTTTATCCATTAGTTAATTAACAATTATTATATTTAGATGTTGTTCGGTTTTTATTCGGCACCGAAAAATAATTCATTTCAGAAAATAGTCCGTGAAACAGTGTTTTTGTGTTTTTTTTGTTTATTGTATTAGGGTCATTGTTTATGTAACACACACACACACACACACACACACACACACAAACACACACAAGTTTTAACATTAGAAAGAAACTTTTAAAATTGCTCAAGGAATTCTACCCACAACTATGTATAAAAATTATATTCACCCCGTCTAAATCGATTTAACATTTATTTAAATACAAGGATGTTATTCCTACACTTCTTAAGTCATCCATAGTTTACCAATACAAGTGTGACCACTGTATGGGGTCATATATAGGTAAAACTAAGACATTTAAAATCTTGTATTTACGAACATCTTGGTAAATCGGTCCGTACAAATTTACCTCTTGGTAAACCACCTAATTCTCTCATACGTAACCACTCGCACAACAATAACCACCCAATTTCACAGTCTAATTTCGCCGTACTTGCTGCCGGAAGTTCTGGCCTTAAGTTCAAAATTATGGAATCTTTGCTTATTTATAAATTAAAACCAGACCTAAATTCTGATGAATCATCGGTAGATCTGCTATGTTTTGATTAAGGTACTAGTTTATTTATTTATTTACCTTTCAGTTTTAATGCTTTTATATTTTTCCTAGCTACTTTTCATAATTGTAACTTTTTAACTTCACATTTATTTAGCTTTGTCTTAATGTTTTACATTTTCTTAGCTACTTTTTATAATTTTAAACTTTATTTTAAATTGTTATTAAGCAATTTGTATGTGATTTGGCATTTTATTGTTTAAGCCCTGAAGATGGAATTAGTGCATTCCGAAACGTTGGTACTATTAAACATTGAAGGATGTTTATTTTTTCTCTGGTGTTCCTGTTTATATATATATATATATATATATATATATATATATATATATAAATGTTATAATGTTATAATGTTTCAGACCAACAAAGACCCTAGGATCCACTCATGGCTGGTCTACCTAACTGTGTTCGTAATCGTGTATTGTGTTATGTCCTCCGTGGTGGCGGAGGGGACCTACAATTTTACGTGGGTTCCGAACCACAAGAACATAAGAAATTTATGTAAACACCGCCGGTAAATTGGCAACGACCAATTTTTACGAAACTAAATAATTATCAATTTAAAACCAATTAATTATCGATTTAAAACTAAAGATAGAATCTCTGGATCCAGAGGATCTAGTCATAATAGACTACTATCCACAAATATGTTACACTCTATATCTATTTATAACGGACATGCAAATATATCAGATCCAAAGAATCCAGTCAATTTCATTACGGTATCCATCAAGTCACGGTCCATATCGATTGCGGACCAAGTCAAAATTTACAATCATATACATTACAATATATACACTTACGAGAAAAAGTGTAGGTGTGGCTGTAAAGACTGTACAGTAATGTAGAAATGTGTGTGCACCCATTTTGGGTCTCCCCTTTAAAGGTGTTTGGGGCAAGTGAAGATCATGAGTTTTTCAATACCTCACAGTACTATGGGGGGCACCGCTCGGCAGAGGAATCTCTTTAAATGGGGTGTGTAAGGACAGAGAGTATCCCCTAACCCAAGACGCTGCCTCCCTATATCCCACAACACTTGTGTTGAGCTGTGGGATCTATCCCCAGAAAGCCTTAATTTTACTACCTTAAACTATACCCTTTCTATCAACATATGCGTCTAATCGATTTTTAAACATGTTTATAGACGTGCTACTAATTACTTCTACCGGCAAACTATTCCAGCTATTTACTATTCTATGCGTAAAAAAGTTTTTCGCAACTGCTGTCTCGAACCTTCTACGTGACAACTTACACCCGTTATTTCTAGTCCTATTATATTGAGATATTTCGAAAAAGCTATCTCTATCTACGTTATCGAACCCATTCATAATTTTGAAAACCTGGATTAAATCACCCCTTAACCTCGTAGTCTCGAGTGTTGTCAATTTTAACTCCTTAAGCCTATCCTCGTACGACTTTGACCTAAGCGACGGAATCATCTTAGTTGCTCGTCTTTGAACTCTTTCGATTTTGTCTATATCTTTGCGCATATGCGGATTCCAAAATTGGACCGCGTACTCCAAATGGGGTCTAACTAATGATTTATAAAGTGGAACTATAATATCGCGCGATTTGTACTCAAAATTTCGAGCTATAAAACCTAACACTTTGTTCGCCTTATTGACCGCTGCTGTACTTTGTTTCGCTACTTTTAAATCACCCGTGACTATAACTCCTAAATCTTTTTCTGCTCTACGCTTGTTAAATCTTTCCCTGACATACTATACGCAAAATTACCGTTACGCGAACCTATATGCAAAATTTAGCACTTATCAACGTTAAATCTCATTTGCCATGTGACTGACCAATCAACGATTTTATTCAGATCTTCCTGAATTTTACCTCTATCTTCGTCATTAATCGCCCTACCACCCAGCTTCGTGTCATCCGCAAACTTTGAAACTGTACTGACTATGCCGACATCTAAATCGTTAAATATATAAGAAAAAGCAAGGGGCCCAATACAGAACCCTGAGGAACGCCACTCGCTACATTAGCCCAACACGACTCCGCTCCATCAACGACCACCCTCTGTTTCCTGCCTCGCAACCACTCTTCTAGCCAATTTATTACTACACCCCTGATTCCATGAGCCTTAGTTTTTTCAATGAGTCTTTTGTGCCGCACGGTGTCAAACGCTTTTTGAAAATCTAAATACATTACATCAACCGCCCGATGTCTATCGTAAACGTCAACCACGCTTTGGAAAAATTCTAAAAGATTAGTTAAGCAAGATTTGTTTCGCCTAAATCCGTGCTGCGTATTTCTAACTAGCTTATGGAATTCTAAGTGTTCGACTGTACGATCCCTAATTATTGATTCCAGTAGCTTACCTACAACAGACGTTAAACTGATTGGTCTATAATTTCCCGCCGCACCTTTATCGCCTTTCTTAAAGATAGGTGTTACGTTCGCTAACTTGAAATTATCTGGTACGCACCCCTCAGAAATAGACGCATTAAAAATCTTTGTTAGCGGCACAACAATGCTATCTTTTAATTCTTTTAGTTGTATGGGATATATGGAATCCGGACCCGGTGATTTACGCGTTTTCATTTTATCAATATAGCGCGTTACCTCCCCTTCACTAACCACTATATTATCCAAAATATTACCATTATCAAACGGTATTATGTCCGTGACCGTAGGGATATTGTTACATCTTCTATAGTAAAAACTGACGTAAAAAATTCGTTTAGCAAGGTAGCCATTTCCTTGTTTTCAGAAACTAGATCTCCGTTTAGATTTTTCAAAGGCCCCAAGACGCTTTTTACTGGATTTCTATTATTGACGTATTGAAAGAATCGCTTGGGGTTTTCTTTACCGTCACGAGCTATGGAGATTTCAAATTCGCGCTTGGACTTTTTTATTACACTTTTCGCTTCACGCCTTAGAGATATGTAGTTGTTTCGTAACCACAAATTGTCTTTATCGCACTTATGTAGCCTATAAGCCCTATCTCTACTCTTTATAATGTCTTCTACTCTAGAAGTAAACCACAAGGGCTTGTTGTTTACTTTCGCACGCTTAATTTTGTACGGTACACATTCCTCATTTATAGTCCTAAATACTGTTTCGAACGATTCCCACATTAGTTTTGCGTTGGAGTTCCCCATCACGTTTTCCCAATTGACGTTTGACAATTTATTTCGAAATTTACTAAAGTCTGCGTGCTGGAAGTTAGGAATTTTCGTCGAGTTAGCTGGTTTCGAGTGACTTACTGAGAGGACAAACTCTACCATATTGTGATCGCTATTGCCCAACGGTTCTATTATTTGAAGATCAGTAATTAGCCTATCATCCGTAGTTATTACTAAATCTAAAATACTGTCCAACCTCGTAGGTTCCCCAACCTTTTGAATAAGAAAGCTATCCTCGAGAAAATTAACTAAACGATTACCTTCCGCGTCTCCCTGCATTGTATCGTAATTTACGTTGGCGCAATTAAAGTCACCCATAACTAAAGCCTGCTCACTACCGATTATTCGCTTTAGTTCACGATATAACGCTTCGTCCGTATCAGCTGTTTGATTAGGGGGCCTATATATAACCGCAACAACAAGTTTGAAATCGTTCAATTTAAGTTCTGCTATAGTCGAATCTATCGGTTCTGGAATTGTGTGCTTTACTTCTATAACGTTCGCTATATTATCTTTGATATACAACATAACACCGCCTCCTCGCCTTCCTATTCTGTTTTAACAAAAAGTCTATAACCTTTAATTTGATACTCCCCTACAAAGTCACGAGTTTCAGTGCTAAGCCACGATTCATTTATCGCAATTATATCATAGTCTTTACAAGCAATTAAAGAAAAAAATTAGTTTATTTTATTTCGTAGGCTACGAGCATTTAAGGATAGAACCTTCAAATTGTTTGTAATTGCGACAACTTCGCGAGCGCAGTGGAAATTTATGGAATTTACGCTGGGACCGTTCGAGTTACGGCAGCCTGAAAAGAAGACAGTATTATGAAATAGTCTTCCTAAACGCGCAGCTCCTACGTCATTAAGATGAAGTCCATCTCCGAGGAAGAAGTCCCTCCTGCCGCAGAAACTGTTCCAAAAATTCTCAAAATGCACTCCTTCCTGTTGGCAAAGAGACTTTAGGTTATTGTTAATATAGGTCGCCTTGCTGTAGAAATCGTTACGATGGATAATTCGAGGAAGTATACCTGTTAAAACAATCTTATTAGTTTTTTCCTTTAATCGCTCTAGTAAGTCCCTGTACCTAGCCAGCAGTTCTTCCGATCTAGAATTTAAAACGTTATTAGTACCGACATGAATAGCATACGTTGTGTTCTCGGAGGTACCATCTGTAAATTGGTCAACACTATTAGTTATATCCTCCACCCTTGCACCAGGGTAGCAGTAACGGCGCCTACGACGAGGGTTTCTCCCACAGAATTCCTCGAGCTGTCCTCGAACAATGGAATCGCCAACGAGTCGTATTTCCGGTTCATCATCATCTTCAAAACCTAAAACAGAAAACTTATTGTTTGTTATTACTGGTAGACATGTCTTAGGTTTTCTCAATGGGGCTCCATTACGCACTCGAACGAAGGGTTGGGAACTAGGAGAAGAGAGAAGGCTATTAATACTATTTATATTATTAATAGAAACTGAGGCAGGGGCTTAAAAATATACAGGGTGTTCAATAAATTACTATAGTGTTTCAATTAATCATTACATTTAATTCTACACTGATTTCTCGGACATCCTGTATAACAGCTACTTGAATGACAACGTTCCACGCGCAGGGTAAATATTATAACGTGGTACGCTCTTATTATGTCAATAAGACATCGTTTGATGCAAAATATTCTCATAAACATCAAAATAATATGCAATAAACATTGAAATGTAAACAAATATTAGTCAGTTTCTATTGAATTCGCTCAGAGATTCATTTCTCATATATATATACATATACACACTGAAGAATATATATTCTGGCATTTTAATTAAAGGAAGATGACATATATAGAAATATTGGAAAATAGAAATATCGAAGTTATATTAAAGTATCGGAGATATCGGACCTTTAAAAGGCAAAAATGGCGAATGAATTAACTGTTTCATGAACATTTTAATTTAGTGTTTAACTCATATGAACGTGAAACGAAGGTCGAAAATCTAAATAATTAGATTTCTGTGAAAGAGATGATACATAATTCATACATTTTATTAGTTAGAAACAAAAATAATAATAGCAATAATAATCACCATGAAATGACATCTGTAACCTAAAACCTTTAATAAGATACAAGGAAAATATATGAAAACCACTGTAAATATTGCAGAAGAAATCATTTGTTTCACATTTGGTTTCACATCTTGTCTTGTAAAGTTTGAGCATGGCATCATTTTACGAAGACAAACACAGCTACGCGTAGCACTTACGTCACAGCTTAGATGAAATGTCTTGGAAGGTAATTTAGAAACAATATAGTGTACTACTTGGAAAAAAGGGGTTACTCTATATCAGGGCTTCTCAAACTTTTTTCACTTGCGACCCCTTTGGATCAAACAAATTTTTTCGCGACCCTTCACTCAATGTCATAAAAGCAATAGGTACTACCACTGTATATTTATGAAAAAAATAATATTTTCAAATGTTTCTGCGACCCCCAATAATATTTACGCGACCCCCTGAGGGGTCGCGACCCCTAGTTTGAGAAGCGTGGCTCTATATAACTCGAACCAACATGGTTTTAGACATCATTCATTCATTTCACGTGTTTAATTGTGAAATTCATTCTATATATATATAATATGGCTGCAATCAGCCAGCTGGTATTAGGTTTAAAATGAAAGGTGAAGTAATTGAGAAGTACAAGAGTTTAAGTATTTGGTGAAACTATTACCAGCTCCTTGAGTGATGATATAAGAAAACACTCTCAAAGCCTTTGTGCTAAAGCGAATATCACTATAAGGAACTTTCGGTTCTGTATAAGTGAAGCTAAAGACACTCTCGTACTTTTTGCAGTAATATAACGGACAGCAACTCTGGGTGAATTATAAAAAAGTTTTGGTAGAAACCTAAATTTGCTGTACAACAGGTCTTTTAGACTCTTACATAAATTACCCCCGAGATGTTCAGATTCGCAAATGTTTGCTATCCGCAATGTCCCGAACTTCCCGGAGGTAACAAAATATGCTCAATACCGTCTGATGTAAATCATTAAAATATCAACCAACCCAATTATCCAAGCTATCCATGAGTCCTGCCATTTATCCTCTAAGCTATGGACTTCTTGGTACGAAAACGTCTGTCTGTAGCTGCTCCACTTAACTCCGACATTACTGTATTATTTCTAATCAACTATATATATTTTTATCCTTAGTATATGAACTGTCATTGTATTAATAATATTTGTCATATGGACTATAGTCTGCCAATAAACCTTTTCATTTTCATATATATATATATATATATACAGTGCCCGCGAAAAGTATCCGATCACCCTTGAAATTTGTATTTTTTACATAAAAAACAATGTTTAAATGTATACTAACCTTATATTAGTATTTTGTCATCTGTCCTTTGGTTTGGATGACTTGTTCTAGACGTTTTGGCATGGATTTAATCAAGTTTTGACAAACTTCCACTGATATTTCCTTGCACCATACCTTTTTGATGGCCTCTTGTAATTTTTCGACTGAGCCAGTGTCGTGGCATTCAACCTTATTTTATTATTAGCCACAGATTTTCTATCGGATTGAGATCTGGACTATTACCAGGCCAATCCAAAATATCAAATTTATTGTCAGTAATCCATTTTGTCACTATTTTGGCCCTGTGACATGGTGCACCATCATGCATGTATGTTTTTGTCCTTTGGATTGCCATTGCCATTGGAAGTTTATCCTGTAGCATTGCTAAAACCGTGCACCATTCATAGTTGTGTTCTTCGGAAGAAAATATAAGTTTCCACGCCCATAGTAACCGAAACAACCCCAAACCATCACACTTGGAGGTGTTTCATTGTCTTTAGGGTGTATTTAGGGTCCATCCTATTTGAGCCAATAGGCAGGCGAACCTTTTTGGACAACTTCTGAATGTCAAAAATGTCGACTCATCGCTAAATAAAACCTTCTTCCAGTCATCAACAGTCCAATGAATGTATTTT
>JAJOZX010001751.1:727500-745000 GCA_023014485.1 Bathynomus jamesi | reverse complement strand
AATGCCTATACTCATATGTATGTACGTGTGTGTTTTTTTAATTTTTACATAAGGACCAAAATCGCCCAACGCGAGTTTGGATAAAATTTTTGATTTGCTTTCTACTTTGCCAAATAATTGGTGACCTTTTGTTTTTTTAAAATCTCATAATCATTGTTTTTAGATTTCGCTTAATAAGGAATCGTGCTTAAGCTTTGCAATGTTCATATTTTGTATACATTCCTTTCGTTATAAAAGATGATATCATGTCTTGCCTAAGCATTAAAATTGTACATCTTAAACCTTAAAATGTTACTCATATGCATATTTTAGTGTAAAGATGCATAGTCCGATTTCCACTTTTAGTTAACTTGGCAGATCATGATACCATCAGATCTGAAAAGTCGCAGTTTAAGATAAAAATATGGTTTCGTCTTCAAATATTTTGTTTACTCGTTCAAGCCTTACCACAGCTAAAAATTTACTTTATTTTCGAATATTGTGCAAAAATAATACAGCCTTTTTAGCATTTAATAATAATGATGTTAGCAGTTTTTGGGTATATAAACCCACTAAAAATATTCCATTGGCATTCAGAAGCTAATTCAGAGGCTGAGCACTACCTGTATATTTTAGTAGTAAATTTACAGTTGAAGATATTTTTTTAATCTTATCCTTCGAACCTTGCTCTCTTCAGAAGAACTTAGTCATTAAACTTTCCGGATACGCTATAAGAAGAATCCGGAACCTTCAGCATTTTTAGTAAGTCTATCAAAGTCCTCCGAGCCACTATAGAAGAACTCGGAGAGTAATATAGAAGAAAACTACTGCAAGTCACACATCCGTTGCTGCTATCTAACTAGAAGCCCCGTCGACTTCGAACCACCCCGGGCCATAGACGGAGGGGTTAACAACTGGCGACCCTTTAACCAGGATCTTCACGACTTCAGGATTCTTCCAGTCTTCCAGACCCTGGAACCAGAACCAACACCCAGTTGACCGGCGTGTCACGACTTCTAGTTCGTCACATCCACCCTTGAACCGGTGCGTCACGACTCCAAGTTCTCCACGCCTAGTTTTCATCCAAGAACAAGTGGCCAGCAAGACACGTCTTCAGGACACGTCTCTAAGGATTTCGCCGTAGGAATCTTGTTAAGTACAAAACTCTTTTTTTTAAATAATTTCTATACATTTGAAAAGTCATTACTATTAACAGTTAATATTTAATATTGAGCCAGAATTAACACAAAACACAGTGAACACTTCAGACACCAGTGATACATTTTTTTTTATTGAAAACAGTATTTTCACAGAATTATTGTCACAGAATTATTGTCACAGTTATTTTCATTTATTTTTACTATTCTAGTTAGTATAGTATAATTTTATTTAATGTACCAAACATAGTATTACCATACCTTCACGTACATTTGAGTGAAATTTTGTTTACATTTTTATTTTTGTTTGCAATCTTTTCCACCTACCCCTCGCCCTTCAAACATACTCCCAAACACACAAGCCAATATGTCTCAGTCTCAAACCCCCGCCCCAGCATACATTAACTTAGGCAGACTAGTAAACCTTCCTCATACTGTTTTAATTTTTGAGGGGACCATATATAATCGTTTTGTTGAACCACGCGTAAGACCTTGGGTTGAATCTTTAGAGCAACATTTCTTACGCGAAAATATTACCGATAATGATATAAAAATTAGGGAAGCAAAAAGATTTATCGACCCGAAAGAAGGGAATGCTCATGACACAGTCACTTACGTCCCATCAATTAGCGAAGCTACAACATGGGACGATTTTAAACAAAACTTATTAGAATTTTTTAAAGAAATAACCCTTGCACAACCCTTAGCCACGTTAGAAGCAGTCTTCCAAGCTAAATGGAAGAAAGAGGAACACGAAGATTTAAACAATTTTATTACACGTACACATAAACTTGTAGGAGAAGCCCTCCGGGCCGCAGAAAATGCATGTGGCATAACTTTCACTTCGAAACAAAGAAATCTAATAGTAGCCACAACCATTTACCAAAACCTACCCGGAGCACCTAAAAAAAAGTTTCAGGAGTTTTTAAATGTTGACAAACCTGTAAGTGTAGCCATAAACAAAACACGGGAACATTACCCCGATTTAGCAAACCAAACTACCGAAAGGTAGAGAAACCCCTGTACATTATATTCAGCAGCAGCAGCCACAACACCAACAGCAACAACAACAACCCTATAAATCGAGGCCAATGCAGGGAACACCCCAGAAACAAGCCCCCCAAACCCAGAATACACGCCCTCCTCCACAGTGTTTTAACTGCGATAGCTTTGGGCACATGATAAGTCAATGTAATTACCCCTCGTATTGCTCCCACTGTCACGAACATGGTCATCGCCGTGGCGATCGCCAAAAGTGTGCTGATAAAGCCCCTGCAGGGTATAGACCCCACTTTCAGAAACCAAACCAACCACGTTCCCAAAACGTATCCCAAAAGTCATCCAATCCCCAGAAACCAGTCCATTCCCAGCCTCAGTCGAACTACCAACCCAATAGATCACGACCACAGGGTCAACCACACTCTTACCCCATGTACAAACCTCAGTACAACCAGCAAGGTCAACTAGTTCGGTACGTAGAAGTACCCGTGGAGGAATCATTTTCCCCAGAGAACAGTTTTCAAGAACACCCTCCAGCGTATGATATTCCCGTAGAATATGACCCAGGTCCTCCCATAGAAGACCATTCGAGCCCTTTTTTAGACCCTACATTGGAGGCGGCAGTTCAACCTCCTCCCCCCTAAATTACAGTAATGACCCAGATACGCACACAAACTCCCCATCAGGATAATAGGTGCGGACCTCCTAGATTTAATAATAAATTGTAGCACCGATAACCAAGATTTAACTGCTCTCCTAGATACAGGAGCACACGCGACGTTAATTAAGAAACAATGTGTAGATGAATTACTAGAGAGTACAAATTACAAATATGAACTTAAGGCACCATCCTGCCAACTCAGAGGAGTTACGGGCACACCCATACCCACATATGGAGAAATTGAGTTATATTTAGAAGTTGGAAACGCGGTATACCCCGCGAAATGTTGTATAGTGGACACAGTCGCCACCTTTCAGACAGACATCCTACTAGGTATGGATTTTTTTAACCGGAATCAATGGGAGATTTACCCAGCCGGAAAGTTAGTAAAGTGTCGAAATAGGACACACCATCTCCGCGAGAATGACAGACAACTTAATGCTAATAGACTTAGCTCAGTTCAGATTTCCGAAAGAAATAGGAAACCCCTTCCACTTGATAGCAGATCAAGTCAGCCGGTTGCATCCAGAGGGACAACCGCTCCAGAAATCAGACCCCAGGGTAATCAGTTCCAGTTGTTGAATCCAGTTGGATCAACACAGCCAGTTTTCAGTCAGTCAGTTTCCAGACAGTCAGTTTCCAGTCAGCCAGTTTCCAGTCAGCCAGTTTCCAGTCAGCCAGTTTCCAGTCAGCCAGTTTCCAGTCAGCCAGTTTCCAGTCAGCCAGCTTCAGTTCAGCCAATAAGGCAAATTTTAGTCGCCGAACCAGAATCAGATTCACAATTTTTCATATGCCCTACCGAGCATATAACAGTAGCACCTTATGAGAAGATTTGTTTCCTAGCAAAAGTAGTTAACAGTCAAGGAAAATTATTAGAGTCAGAGCGTACTCTGATTACAGAGAAAAGTAATTTCAAAAGAGATGTTCTTATTGCCCAAGTCCTTAGTCAGAGTCAGAATTCAGCTATCCCTGTTGTTTGTTTAAACAAAGGAAAAAGTCCTATAGAATTAACTTCAAATCAGAAAATAGGAACTGTTTCCACAGTAGAAGTAGATTCAGATTTCCCCATCAGTATGATAAATCGTGTTTCCAGTTCCTTAGAATTAAATCCTTCATATTAAAAGAAGAATATAAGAAATGTCTGGAGCACTCCCTTCAGGAGTCACCAGCTTTACAGGATCCCAAACTAATGGAATCACTTCTCGATTTCCTGATAAGAAATAGAGATGTGATTGCCCTAAAAGGAGATCCTCTGGGCCGAACTAATTTGGTCCCTTTTGAAATCAAGTTGGAACCCAATTCCAAACCCATTTTCATTCCTCCCTATCGGGTTCCACATTCCCAGTTAGTCACTATTGAGGAACACATCAAGGACATGTTGGAGCAGGATGTCATTCAGCCTTCAGCTAGTCCCTGGTCCGCTCCTATGATTCTCGTCTCCAAAAAGGACGGAACATCTCGCCCTTGTATAGATTTTAGACGCCTGAACAACATTACCATCCCAGACCGTTTCCCGATTCCAAACATGCAGGAAACAATTCTGAACGTAGGGAAAGCGAACTTCTTTTCATCCCTCGATTTAGCATCGGGTTATTGGCAAATGGAGGTCAGTCCCGAATCTCGGGCATTGACTGCTTTCTCCACTAACCGAGGCCATTACGAATTCCAGGTTTTACCTTTCGGAGTCCGAAATGGGCCTGCTAATTTCTCTAGGTTGATGAATATAGTCCTTTCCGACCTATTAGGTGTCGAAGCTCTCGTTTATCTTGACGATATTATCGTCTACAGTTCGGACATAAAAACACACTTTCAACGCCTTCAGAATGTGCTATCACACTTGAGAAAAGCACACCTTAAACTGAAGCTTGCAAAGTGCAATTTTTTACAAGAATCCCTGGTATACCTAGGATTCCTACTCTCGTCCACAGGAATTAAACCTGATCCAGCCAAACTCGAAGCCCTGGAAAGGTACCCTGTACCCAAGACCATCGACGACGCCCGTGCATTTATTGGTTTTGTCGGATTCTATCGGAACTTTATCCCCCAATTTTCGAATATTGCTAAACCCATTACTAATTTGTTCCAGAAAAATTCGAAATTTAACTGGGAATCCGATCACCAACATGCCTTTGAAACTTTAATTAATAAACTAACCTGTCATCCCATTTTACAATATCCTGATTACACAAGACCCTTCATCATAGCCACAGATGCTTCCTCCTATGGACTAGGAGCCGTCCTGTTACAGGACGTAGACGGTGTGGAATTACCCATTGCTTATGCCAGTCAACTTCTCTCTGCACCTCAACGGAATTATTCCACTACGGACCGAGAGGCCCTAGCGGTATATTGGGCTTTGAAAAAATTCCGAAATATCGTCTATGGCTACGATGTAACCATCAAGACTGATCATAAGCCACTCACGTACCTCTTCAAGGACAAGCTACTTGAAGGACGATTGAGTAGATGGGCTCTGTTGATTCAGGACTTTGCAGCGAAAATCGTATACAAACCGGGAAAACTGCAAGTTATTCCAGACGGATTGTCGAGACTCAAGCCCGACGCCCAAGTGAATAAAATAGGAATTCTTCCTGTGTTCGACTACGAGTGTCTGCAATACTCCCAACAACAGGACCAACACACCCAAACCTTCGGGCGCGCCTGGAACAAAAGGAACCATCGAAGGTAAAAGAACAGTACAACCTCAAAGATGGGCTCGTACATTTCAGGAACGAAGATGGAAACGACCTCGTGGAGATACCAAAGGATCTCGTCGATATAGCCATTGGACTTTGTCACGACTCACCTTTGTATGGACACATGGGGCCGGATCGCACCATCAAGAGTCTTTTGGAGCGATACCACTTTCCCGAGATGAACAAAAAGGTACAAGAATACATCGCCGAATGTCCGTCGTGTTTAAAGCATAAGGGCAACGTACCATCCACAGCTCCGATGCATAAATATCCAGTATGCCAAAGGCCCTGGCAAAGAACTGGAATGGATATACTGGGACCATTTCCCAAAACATCAAAGGGAAATCAGTACATCATTGTGTTTACGGACCACTTCTCGCGTTACAGCGAAGTAGCCGCCATTCCAGACCAGACCTCGGAAACTGTGGCAAGAGCCCTAGTGGAACGCGTCATCCAAAATCATACCACTCCTTCCATCCTAATCTCGGATAACGCCCTTAGTTTCACTTCCAAACTGTTCGAGTCACTCTGTAACATGTGTAAAATTAAAAATACACACATTGTGGCATACCATCCGCAGGCAAACGGCTTAGTGGAAAGGCACAATCGAAAGATCTTGGAAGCCCTGCGCCACGTTGTCGATGCATCCTCCCGTACATGGGATGATTCCCTTCCCATGGTACAAACAGCCATCAACAATGGCTATAATGTGTCCATCGGGGACACCCCTCATTTCGTTCTCTATCACTACGACAAGCGTCTACCTTTTGATTTGCCCGACCAAACCGACCCGGCAGTTCTATCTTCCGAAATGGCAGAAGCAAATCAGCAACTAGCTGAACGATCTTTCAAGATTTTTGACATAATCCGCTATGCCCTCGACCAACGAAACCAACAGATGGAGCAAGAGCAACATAGGCGTCATCCCCGTCAACGGACTATAATCGTCGGTATGCGATGTTATCTGAAGAGCGTGAAACCGCCAGGTGCTCATCGCAAATTATACCCAAAATGGGATGGCCCATATAGGATTATGAAAAACCTCGGAAAAAATCGTTATGAAATCCTCGACCTCCGGGATCATTCCAAACTAAAGATCATTCACGCTGACAATTTGAAGATAGCTTCCGAACAACACCTTCCCAAAAAACAGCTGCCAGGCGTTCGAGCCGCCTATCCTTCAAAAGGTCAAGATATTAACAAATCGGGCAGGGATCAAAAAACTGAAGTGGTCACCGCGGGAACCGCTACCCATGACGAAGATTGGTACCTCGTAATACCACCAGTACTCGAGGCAATCTCTGAACAAGAGGAGGCCCCAGAGCCAAGCGTCCCATCGGACCCAGACCCTGGAGAAACCCCTTCGAGAGGATCACTCAGTGGAACTCCACCATCTCCTCCAACTCCACCATCTCCTCTGTCACCACCCTCGCCGATTGATGATCGACGCACGGACCCTACATACCGCCCGCAAATGCATCACCCACGTGAACTAGAACCTTCACATAAGAAACGAACCCGCTCAGAATCCGAGCTCAACGGTCGACCCCCATTGCCACCAAAACGAGGCCGACCCCTTCGCCCACAAACACAAGTATCCACACAAGTATCCACACAACTACCCCCAGCTCCGTATAACTTAAGGCGTAGAAATGAATAAAATTGTCCCCCTTATAATTTTCCAAATTATTTACTCTTGTAGACCTAGCATTAAAATTTCTACCGGAGTTGTTATAGAAAAACTTGCAGAAGGTAAATTTTTGAAAGGGCACGCAGACCTTTATATAAATTTGCAACCCCCTGCTAGAATTAAAATCAATCTCCTTCAGATACAAACCCAATTAAAAACGTTTGAAAGTAAAGTCCAGAATTCTTTCCAAGGAAAAGATCAGATTAGTCGCGTTCTGTTAGAAAATACCCTCGAAAATATTCAAACTACAGCACGCGCCCTATCAGAAATATTAGCCTTACCATGGATACAAACTGAAACTAAAAATTCAGAAAACTTTAACCAAAGAAGTAAAAGGGGACTGATAGATATAGGAGGGAAACTGTTCAAAGGTTTATTCGGATTAGCAACCGAAGAAGATATTAAAAGAATTGAACTTAAATTGAATCTCTTCGCGCGAAATCGACAATATAATGGACACATGTTAGAACAAACTATTAGGTCATTACACGAAAACAATCGCTTCCTCACTCCCTTTCGGACAGATTCACATACCTTGAATCCATGTTAGCTCAATACAAAGAACACAAAAGATATCTAGAATTAATAGAGATAATGAACCTACAAGTAACCCTAATCGATAAATACTTACAACGAATAACTACGATTCATTCCAAGGTTTTGCGTGCAACCCAGCTAGCCCATGGAAAAATCACTCTTTCCACCCTAATACCATGGGAAATACTTCAGTCCTTGATTCACACCGCCCAGTCACAATTAAAATTATCACCCATATTCCCACTCAACCACACTAATTACCCTCAATTTCTAGAATACACCTGGACTGTACATGGACCACGCCCCTACACATACCTCATAATTATACCATTTTTCGATGTCCTCACTTATGACGTATATAAATTTCACCCTTTCCCAACACCCTACCAAAATAACTCTAATGTCTATCGATTGTATTTACCCACCGTACCACCTTACCTTTTCCTCACCAAAGATCTATCAGCTTATTCTATGATGTCAGATAGCGACGTCCGGCATTGCCGATTCCCGCAACCAAATAAACAACTCGTCTGCCCTCCACTCAAACCAGTTATTCTTCCAACTACTAGGTCTTGCTTTATCGATTTAATTCGTGACCGGCATGCCCCCGTATGTTCATTTAAAAAATTTCATTCCCCTAAAACCATCCAACTACGAATTGGACCAGACATCTGGGTTTCTTCGCGAACAGGACTGCCGCTACTCTCGAGTGTCCATCGAATTATTCCCTCATACAATCCCTATGGTTATTCGGCTACCAATTGGTTGCTCCTTGCGTTCAAAAGCCCTCCAAATATACAACCCGTATAAGGTTACCCTTAATAACTCATACCCATTCCCGTCGCAAATTAAATTTAAACCCGTCATAGAGATCTTAAATCTCTCCATAAAACCTGTAACCATCCTACCCGAACTACATGCCCCTGAATGGAATGATCAATTGAGCCGGTTTAAAATTTCGGATGATAACCAAAACAACCTCTTACAAATACTACAACCGGTAACCATTTTCTCAACATCTGCCGTTAGTATCATTATTGTATGTGCTATTATCCTCGGTATATTTGTGGTGAAAAGATCATTCTGGGAACAAAGAAAACCAAGTGACACGGAACATGAAACTATTTATGCACGACCAAGAGTGCGTACCCAGACCACGTGAACTAGACTTAACCACCCGACTTATGTTGTATATATAAATCTGTATTATAAAACCATAGTTATCATCTAGTTAGCATTAGTTAGGATGTTACATTATTATATTAATATCATTCTAGAGGGAAGAGCCCTGTAAAAATGAACCATAAATAATTCCCATATTCCTATACTATCTTATTCTTCATGTAATTCTTGTATTCATTTATATAGTTCTTGTATCCATTTAAGAAAAAGTATCCATTTTAAAAATTCATGTGTTATATGGTTCATGTATTTATATAATCCTGTATATTCTTATATATTTAACTTTATATAATGCCTATACTCATATGTATGTACGTGTGTGTATTCATTTTTACATAAGGACCAAAATCGCCCAACGCGAGTTTGGATAAAATTTTTGATTTGCTTTCTACTTTGCAAATAATTGGTGACCTGTTGTTTTTTAAAATCTCATAATCATTTTTTTAGATTTCGCTTAATAAGGAATCCTGCTTAAGCTTTGCAATGTTCATATTTTGTATACATTCCTTTCGTTATAAAAGATGAGATCATGTCTTGCCTAAGCATTAAAATTGTACATCTTAAACCTTAAAATTTTACTCATATGCATATTTTAGTGTAAAGATGCATAGTCCGATTTCCACTTTTAGTTAACTTGGCAGATCATGATAACATCAGATCTGAAAAGTCGCGGTTTAAGATAAAAATATGGTTTCGTCTTCAAATATTTTGTTTACTCGTTCAAGCCTTACCACAGCTAAAAATTTACTTTATTTTCGAATATTGTGCAAAAATAATACAGCCTTTTTAGCATTTAATAATAATGATGTTAGCAGTTTTTGGGTATATAAACCCACTAAAATATTCCATTGTCATTCAGAAGCTAATTCAGAGGCTGAGCACTACCTGTATATTTTAGCAGTAAATTTACAGTTGAAGATATTTTTATCTTATCCTTCGAGCCTTGCTCTCTTCAGAAGAACTTAGTCATTAAACTTTCCGGATACGCTATAAGAAGAATCCGGAACCTTCAGCATTTTTAGTAAGTCTATCAGAGTCCTCCGAGCCACTATAGAAGAACTCGGAGAGTAATATAGAAGAAAACTACTGCAAGTCACACATCCGTTGCTGCCACCTAACTAGAACCCCCGTCGACTTCGAACCACCCCGGGCCATAGACGGAGGGGTTAACATAATATATATATATATATATATACAGGGTGTTTGAAAACTTTCTGTACAAATTGTAATGGGGGATAGGCAACACCAAGACAAACCCTTTTCGTCTATAAGTGTATGTCCGCTGACGTCACGATTCGGCGCGAGAGGGCGCCGCTGCAATTGGCTAAAAGGTGAAGTGGGCTAGACTCGCGCTTGCCGCTGGCATTCTTAAATCAGACGTAGTACGCGTAACATGGAGCGCTTCACGACTGCTGAGATGGCTGACATGCATATGGTGTATGGGGCTGCCAATGGAAACGGAAGAGCTGCTGTGAGGTTGTACCGACAGCGCTTCCCAAACAGACGTGTGCCAAACCACCAAACGTTTGCGCATTTGCATCGGCGACTGCGAGAAACTGGAACATTCCATGCAAACATGCATGACACTGGTCGGGAGAGAAACGTGCGCACTCCTGACATGGAAGAAGAAATCCTACGGCGATTTGAGGACAATCCAAGCGCAAGCACGCGAGGTGTTGCACGTATCCTCGGTGTGAACCACGACCTGGTCTGGAGAGTGTTGCACGAGCAGCAGTTACATCCGTTTCATCGTCAGAGAGTCCAGGCATTACAACCTCGGGATTACCCTCTTCGTGTGGAATTCGCACGCTGGTTTCTGCAGCAGACAGCGGTGCAGCTAATTTTCCGGCTTATGTGCTGTTCTCAGATGAGGCCTGTTTCACACGTGAGGGTGTGTTTAACATGCACAATTCTCACGTGTGGGCGCACGCAAATCCACATGCTACACGGGTGCATGCTCATCAAGAACGGTTCGCCGTCAATGTTTGGGCGGGTATCGTCCATGGCAAGTTGATTGGGCCGTACCTGCTGCCTGCCCGACTCGACGGGCGGGTTTATCGGATATTTCTTGAAGAAATGTTGCCGGAACTGCTGGAAGATGTTCCCGTGGCTATTCGTAGACGAATGTGGTTTCAACACGACGGGGCCCCAGCACACTCCAGCAACGATGTGCGGGATTATCTGAACGCCACTTTTGGGGACCGATGGATAGGCCGGGGTGGGCCCGTAGCCTGGCCACCGAGATCGCCCGATTTAACATGCCTCGATTTCTTCCTGTGGGGACACATGAAGAACCTCGTGTACGAGACTCCCATTTACTCAGAAGAAGACCTCGTAGCAAGAATCGCTGTCGCCGCTGGAACTGTTCCCGAAATGCCGGGAATCTTTCGACGTGTACGTCTGTCAATGCTTCGACGCTGTCGGGCATGCATTGATGCTACCGGTCGCAACTTTCAGCACCTTCTTTAAATAAACATGCCTTTTTCTTTAAATAAACATGTTCGCGTACTACGTCCGATTTAAGAATGCCCGCGGCAAGCGCGAGTCTAGCCCACTTCACCTTTTAGCCAATTGCAGCGGCGCCCTCTCGCGCCGAATGGTGACGTCAGCGGACATACACTTATAGACGAAAAGGGTTTGTCTTGGTGTTGCCTATCCCCCATTACAATTTGTACAGAAAGTTTTCAAACACCCTGTTATATATATATAATTATATATATATATATATATAATATATTATTATTTATGTGTGTGTATATATGTGTATTATATATATATGTATATATATATGTATATATATATTATGTATATATATATATATATGTGTATATATATATATATGTATATTATATATATATATATATATATATATATATATATATATATATATATGTATATATATATATATATATGTATATATATATGTATATATATAAAATTGTACGTAAAATTGTAGGTCCCCTCCGCCACCACGGAGGACATACACAATTACGAACACAGTTAGGTATAGACCAGCCATGAGTGGATCCTAGGGTCTTTGTTGGTCTGAAACATTATAACATTATAACATTATAACATATATGTATATAAGCACACCGGACAAAAAATTAGTCACCCCTCTCAGAATGTACCTAATAACGTGTGACGGCGCCTCTGGCCTTGATAACCGCACGAATCCGGCGAGGCAGAGACTCTACGAAGTTGTGCATGTACTGAACATCGATTTGCTGCCACTCGTTCATCAGCCGGTCCCGAAGTTCTGCCAGAGTCCGTGGGTGTCTATTCCTGCGCTTCACTTTCTGTTTCCAGCCTGAACAACACCTTCGACGCATTCAGGATTAAAGGCTTCATTGGACCTGCGATGTACTCGTCGCCTCCCATCATTGGAGAACAAACAAAAACGGGACTCATCGGACCAAATTACACGTTTCCAATCTGCCGCAGTCCAGTTTTTGTGCCTCTGAGCCCATTTATAACGTGCCAATTTGTGACTTGCTGTTAACAGCGGCCACTTCCGTGGTACCCTGCTCCAGATGTCCATCGCATGCAGTTCTCGTCGCAATGTCCGTTCGGGAATTGGTAGCTGGAGAACCTCATTGGTTTCCTGGAGCAATTGTTCTCTGGTTTGAAAACGATTTGCAGTTACTAGACGAGAAACATGGCGGCGGCCCCTATTGTCGAGAATTGTTTTCCGGCCACAGTTACGCCGTCGATTGTCAGTTGATTGCGAACTACACCACTCTTTGTAAACTCGCTGGACAGTACGCGTTGACACACCAACAAATTGGGCTACTTCAGACATTTTGTGTCCGTGGGCTCTGCCAAACACGATGGCTCCTTTTTGCCACTGAGTAACGTCTGCCTCACGACCCATTTTGACTATATCCAACACACACTTTGTTCTTCACCACCTCACGAAACAGATCTGATCCTGTGTGCTACGTCACCTACTTGTCACTCACTACGAATGCTACATCAGCGCCCTCTGTGTGACCTTGAACTTCCTACTATCGGTGCTATTAGGGGTGACTAATTTTTTGTCCGGTGTGCTTATATATGTATGTATATATATGTATATGTATATGTATGTATATATATGTGTATATATATATGTATATATATATATGTATATATATATGTATGTATATATATATGTATATATATATGTATGTATATATGTATATATATATGTATATATATATATGTATATGTATATATATATATGTGTATATATGTATGTATATATATATGTATATATATATGTATATATATATTTCTGAGGGGTGCGTACCAGATAATTTCAAGTTAGCAAACGTAACACCTATCTTTAAGAAAGGCGATAAAGGTGCGGCGGGAAATTATAGGCCTATCAGTTTAACGTCTGTTGTAGGTAAGCTACTGGAATCAATAATTAGGGATCGTATAGTCGAACACTTAGAATTCCATAAGCTAGTTAGAAATACGCAGCACGGATTTAGGCGAAACAAATCTTGCTTAACTAATCTTTTAGAATTTTTCCAAAGCGTGGTTGACGTTTACGATAGACATCGGGCGGTTGATGTAGTGTATTTAGATTTTCAAAAAGCGTTTGACACCGTGCCGCACAAAGACTGATTGAAAAACTAAGGCTCATGGAATCAGGGGTGTAGTAATAAAGTGGCTAGAAGAATGGTTGCGAGGCAGGAAACAGAGGGTGGTCGTTGATGGAGCGGAGTCGTGTTGGGCTAATGTAGCGAATGGCGTTCCTCAGGGTTCTGTATTGGGCCCCTTGCTTTTTCTTATATATATTAACGATTTAGATGTCGGCATAGTCAGTACAGTTTCAAAGTTTGCGGATGACACGAAGCTGGGTGGTAGGGCGATTAATGACGAAGATAGAGGTAAAATTCAGGAAGATCTGAATAAAATCGTTGATTGGTCAGTCACATGGCAAATGAGATTTAACGTGGATAAGTGCAAAATTATGCATATAGGTTCGCGTAACGGTAATTTTGCGTATAGTATGTCAGGGAAAGATTTAACAAGCGTAGAGCAGGAAAAAGATTTAGGAGTTATAGTCACTGGTGATTTAAAAGTAGCGAAACAAAGTACAACGGCGGTCAATAAGGCGAACAAAGTGTTAGGTTTTATAGCTCGAAATTTTGAGTACAAATCGCGCGATATTATAGTTCCTCTTTATAAATCATTAGTTAGACCCCCATTTGGAGTACGCGGTCCAATTTTGGAATCCGCATATGCGCAAAGATATAGACAAAATCGAAAGAGTTCAAAGACGAGCAACTAAGATGATTCCGTCTCTTAGGTCAAAGTCGTACGAGGATAGGCTTAAAGAGTTAAAATTGACTACACTCGAGACTAGGATGTTAAGGGGTGATCTAATCCAGGTTTTCAAAATTATGAATGGGTTTGATAACGTAGATAGAGATAGCTTTTTCGAAATATCTCAATATAATAGGACTAGAAATAACGGGTGTAAGTTGACAAGTAGAAGGTTCGAGACAGCAGTTGCGAAAAACTTTTTTACGCATAGAATAGTAAATAGCTGGAATAGTTTGCCGGTAGAAGTAATTAGTAGCACGTCTATAAACATGGTTAAGAATCGATTGGACGCGCATGCTGATAGAAAGGGTATAGTTTAAGGTAGTAAAATTAAGGCTTTGTGGGGATAGATCCCACAGCTCAACACAAGTGTTGTGGGATATAGGGAGGCAGCGTCTTTGGTTAGGGAATACTCTCTGTCCTTACACACCCCACTTAAAGAGATTCCTCTGCCGAGTGGTGCCCCCCATAGTACTGTGAGGTATTGAAAAACTCATGATCTTCACTTGCCCCACAAACACCTTTAAATGGGAGACCCATAATGGGTGCACACACATTTCTACATTACTGTACAGTCTTTACAGCCACACCTACACTTTTCCTCGTATGTGTATATATTGTAATGTATATGGTTGTAAATTTGACTTGGTCCGCAATCGATATGAACCGTGACTTGATGGATACCGTAATGAAATTGACTGGATTCTTTGGATCTGATATATTTGCATGTCCGTTATAATAGATATAGAGTGTAACATATTTGTGGATAGTAGTCTATTATGACTTGATCCTCTGGATCGAGAGATTCTATCTTTAGTTTTAAATCGATAATTAATTATTTTTAAATTGATAATGTATATGGTTGTAAATTTTGACTTGGTCCGCAATCGATATGGACCGTGACTTGATGGATACCGTAATGAAATTGACTGGATTCTTTTGATCTGATATATTTGCATGTCCGTTATAAATAGATATAGAATGTAACATATTTGTGGATAGTAGTCTATTATGACTTGCTCCTCTGGACCGAGAGATTCTATCTTTAGTTTTAAACCGATAATTAATTATTTTTAAATTGATAATTATTTACTTTCGTAAAAATTGGTCGTTGCCAATTTACCGGCAGTTTTTAAATAAGTTTCTTATGTTCTTGTGGTTCGGAACCCAGGTAAAATTGTAGGTCCCCTCCGCCACCACGGAGGACATACACAATACACGATTACGAACACAGTTAGGTAGACCAGCCATGAGTGGATCCTAGGGTCTTTGTTGGTCTGAAACATTATAACATTATTATAACATTATATATATATATATATATATATATATATATATATATATATATATATATATATATATATATATGTATATATATATATATATATATATGTATATATATATATATATGTATGTATATATATATGATACACACAGACAGTGCATGGAACAAGGAACTCTTCTGGGATAATTAAATCCACTATAGTCCGAATAAGTAATGGTAAATGACAAATACCATAGTTTTTCTTTTTCATGATGCTAGCCCGACGTGGGCAACGGGTCACTCGCAAAGAGGTCCCATAAATATAGCTTCCCTCACCAGCTATCTGCAAAGCAGACAGGATCCAGCTTTGGGACATGGATCTAGGGTTTAAAGCAACCTAGCCCTGCTACATTTAGAACCTCAATATAAGCAAAAGACTCGCTGCCTTCACGTCAGATTGAATACATCAAAGAAAAAGGGGTAACTATTATATTTTTAGCCAAAAACCAAACCTTAAACCTCAACTGGCAGAATTGAGCGTCCATTTTTCAAGGCACATAACATGTCGGGCTAGCATCATGAAAAAGAAAAACTATGGTATTTGTCATTTACCATTACTTATTCGGACTATAGTGGATTTAATTATCCCAGAAGAGTTCCTTGTTGCATGCACTGTCTGTGTGTATCATAAAAAACTCAGGGGACCATTCTGAGTTCATTCCCATCTTGAAACGGACATGTTATGTGCCTTGAAAAGTGGACGCTCAATTCTGCCAGTTGAGGTTTAAGTTTTGTTTTTGGCTAAAAATATAATAGTTACCCCTTTTTCTTTGATGTATTCAATCTGACGTGAAGGCAGCGAGTCTTTTGCTTATATTGAGGTTCTAAATGTAGCAGGCTAGGCTGCTTTAAACCCTAGATCCATGTCCCAAAGCTGGATCCTGTCTGCTTTGCAGATAGCTGGTGAGGGAAGCTATATTTATGGGACCTCTTTGCGAGTGACCCGTTGCCCACGTCGGGCTAGCATCATGAAAAAGAAAAACTATGGTATTTGTCATTTACCATTACTTATTCGGACTATAGTGGATTTAATTATCCCAGAAGAGTTCCTTGTTCCATGCACTGTCTGTGTGTATCATAAAAAACTCAGGGGACCATTCTGAGTTCATTCCATATTTATATATATGTGTATATATATATATATATATATATATATATATATATATATATATATATATATATATATATTAGGGTGTTTCATACCTATAGGGTAAAATAAAAATGAGCTTGGAGTTTTAATCCACACGTTTCTCCGTATTCTAAAGAACAAGAAAACACGTTTGTGCAAGTTTGAACCAGATCGCGCTGCATTTAGAGGTCCCCAACTTTGACGACTTTTTGTCAGTTCATTTCTCGCCTGCCTGCAGTGAAGACGGTTTTCTTCGTCACTTGAGCGGTTCGTGTTGTATAGCCTATTGGACAACTATGGAGGTAATTATATATGCTACTAATTATCTCATTTTACTGTGGTATTGAAATTTATTATTATTTAATTTCTGTCATTTTACTGTGGTAGTGATATTTATTATTAATATTACATGAAATTAATTAGTCTGTTGCATATTGGACAACTAAGCTGGTAATTATTTATGATACTAATTAATGTAATTTTACTGCGGTATTGAAATTTATTTAATTAATGAATTGTCAAAGAGAACGTAGTGTACACGTATCAGTTTTATAAATAAAGAAAAGCAGTAACTGGGACTCGAACCAGTGTCATAGCCGTTTGGCGGCATCGCTCAAGTCGGCGTACACAGCACGCTATCCACTCCCTAGATGGTGTAGTGGATAGCGTGCTGTGTACGCCGACTTGAGCGATGCCGCCAAACGGCTATGACACTGGTTCGAGTCCCAGTTACTGCTTTTCTTTATTTAATTAATGAAATTAATTACGATGTGAAATTATTTCTGTGGAATTATTTAGTTTGTTTTCTTTTCCAGGTGTCTACCAGA
>JAJOZX010001751.1:717500-722500 GCA_023014485.1 Bathynomus jamesi | reverse complement strand
TATACACATACATACATACATATACACACATATACATACAAACACATTTAACTGCAATGACCACACACATACGCACATACACATACATACATACACATACACTCATACAGCAAAAAATTGAAAAATAAAATTGTAAGGGAAACAACAGACAAAAACAAATTTTTTTACCAAAGATTTAACAACCTGCCCTTTTTGTTTAAATCCATTCTGAAGGAATTCAGAGCAACGGGATCAAGTTGAAACAGACCTTTACTCATGTTAAGGTTATTTGTAAGTTGAATTATAGCCGACTCAAGAATATTTCTATTAACAATGTTGCTAGAGTGAAACAAAACTGAAACATTATTCCAATCAATACAATGGGATAACTCTGACAAATGGACAAAAAGGGCACTGGACAACTGTCCCGTTCTAACGGAATATTGATGCTGTTTTACACGCGTGAAGATGTATGTATGTATGTTTATTTTGTAACCTATATATTGCCTTGATCTGTCCTTTCACTCCAGTGTTCCTGAGGATGTCATTAGACGAAAGCGCTTGAGCACCCCTTTGTGTTCTTTTCCTTCGTGGTTTATTCATCATAAATACTTTTCACGTGTCACTTTCGTGAAATAATTTTCATATATATATATGTGTGTGTATATATATATATATATGTGTGTATATATATATATATATATATATATATATATATATATATATATATATATATATATATATGTGTGGTATGTATGTATGTATATGTGTATATATGTATATATGTGTGTGTGTATATTAGGGTGCATCGAAAAAATCAATTTTTATAATTTAATGAATGGCGGGTGCGCAAAACATGTGAATGATCTCTACGAACCTATATTCTAAGTTTCATTAGCCTACGACATGGGTAAGTGCCTGCGAGATGACTTTGAATTTATGAAACAAAAAATCGCTGAAAAAGGGGAATATTTTTCAGTTATCCTCCTGTTTTCAGCGAATAGCAAAGTAAATTTGGCATATATTGATGTTTTGCCTAAATGGAAACTTTCGTAATTAAATTATCTTTAAAATGAAATGTGTACTTGTGTGGTGTAACATTTAGCCACTTTTTTACAATAAAAAATGAGAAAAAAATGTTGCCCAGAGCTTACCAGGAGGAGGTAGTTACACATTAAGCTTCACCCTCCCTCCCTCCTTCTTATAGTAACTAACTAAATTGCATAATCTTTCTTTGTGTTAAATGATGGCATTATATCTCTTGATTTTAAAGTTGCTTTACTGAAGCCATCTCTTCGGGAATATCCAGAAACGTTTTTAGAGGCCTCTGTCACCAACTTAATACGACGTTCTACATTTTGTAAATGGCAAGGGAAACGAATGTAGTCAAACTTTGAAAACTCCTTGGAGTGAACCATTGATTCCAAGTCACTCGTTTTAATTTGTCTGGTGATAGGTGGTTCGGTCTTCTGTATATTACGCCAGTCAATCAAATCAATATAATCATTGGCTTGAAAGTTTATCATAGGAATCTTGAAGGTTCTTACTTGCATGTTATGATCATTTTGATTTCTCGCTGAAAGCACACTTCTAATTCCTAGTTCTCTTATATGAGCTCGTTCACCGCCCATCATTGCCAGAAGTATATTTTTTGGATGGGCAAAAAGTACCCATTGCGTTGGATAACATCCTCGATTATTTTTCGTTGACTTGCCAGAACATAGCTTGACAGCGTTATCATTCTGTAAATATGCTGAGGTCCGTTAATGCATGATGGGAAACATTTAATATAGAACCACATTGGACAATATACTTAAATTACGAATGTTGCCAATGTTTGAAGATTCGGAGAAGGAATTTCTGTTCCAATATACAGACATAGAATTCTTTCGGCAGTAGTTAGCCAGCGTGCATGCGATACTGGACCAAGTAGACGATTTGCTAGTTCGTCTGGACAATAACCGTTTGAAACTGCTATACTGAGATCGTACAACAACCTTTGGTCTGTGCTTAAATCATCGCACCTTTCTATATTTGGAAGTGCAGGTAGATCAATAGGCTCAAAATAGCAAACGAAGTGATTCGCATGTTTCTATCGCTTTGCCAATAAATCCGGAATAACTTCTCGGACCTGATGATAAGCCATCAATGTGCGTAAACAAATGGCGAAGTAAAAGTTCATTACAATGGAAAAGGCAAATGAACCAATGTAAAGTCTTCCTAGGCTTACCTCAAGATGTTTTATTACACCTCCCTTTATTCCAGTGTTTACCTTTGTTTCATCTTATCCAATACATAGCAAAGCGTCAGTACTAATTTCTCGATGAATTAAAAAGTTCAAAATTCCTTTGTGTTTGCTATCTAAATCTCCTGAAATAGGAGAAATGTGACCCAAGCATTTGGAATTCGGTTCCTGTAATAAAACTATATGTTCTTCGGGAGTCATTTTCGGGTAAAATTTATTCCCTTTTTTTTTCTTGAACTAAAGTACTGTACTATCTTTTCTACCATCAAAGTAAAGACCTTCGAGAAATCCAATCTGTTCACCGTGTAGGCTGCTTCTATACTTTTCTCTTTCTCTCCTCACTTTCGATTTATCAATTACGCTAGACATATTTTCCTTTCTCACAATTCCACAATCTTGCAACACTGCTGTTGCAAGAGCTGCTGCTGATCTGTCCGATATATTATATCTATCTGCCTCTCTAACTAAGCTAGGCAAAGACGTTCTCATTTGAGACGAAAGTCTATCTTTTTGTGGTATGATTGTAGAACAGCAAGATCTTCCTTTTGCCGATTTTTTTACGTGTGGAACATCATCTCTGTGATCGGTATTACTGTTTTCCCTCATCAACTGTTCATTCTTTCTTTTAGCATTTTCCTTCAAGCGTCTAGTTTTGTCCATGTCCACTCCCCCAATAGCCATGTTTCTTTTAGTTCTTTGATCCGCAAGAAACTTTCTTTCTTCTACGGGTACCGTCCTGCCCTTTTCACAACTGCAATTGTTCAGATCTTTGCATTTACACGTACAAATATCAAATAACATTTCCTTTGCCTCAGTTTTAAACTTTTCTAGTTTTTCTACATATATTTTTGTGTTCTGTGATTTATTCAGCAGCTGATATTTATTTTTATAGTCAATGATTTTTTGCTCAATTCTTCTTGATGATATCAAGGCAAAGAAGCTTTACTCCAAATTGATACAATTTCATTGCTGGTATCCTTTACAACCTGTTTATTATCGTTATTAGATTCCTTTAAAAAAAAAATAGTTTCATTACATCAGCTTCAGTTGGCAACAAATATGTTTTCAAGGTACACGGTTCTCCGAACACTTTAACATGACTTTGTTCTTGTTTTTCTTTTTTCGTTACTGACCTTTTGGTCTTAGAAGGCGTCATATTATTTAGTTGAAAATAATATTATAGTAATTTAAGTATACAATAGTTCAATACTCGAATATTGCGTGAATAATAAGATCACAATGCTCACACTTTTGAAACACGTCCGTACAAAGCAAATGCTGTTGGCCGACTGCAGCATGGCGCCATTGTGATACGATGACTCAGCAATCAGCAATGCTGAGACATAACTTATGCAAAACCAAATGTGTAAACAACTATGAATTGTTATTCATAGTTTATTTTTCAACTTTAAATTAGAGATATAATGCCATCATTTAACACAAAGAAAGATTATGCAATTTAGTTAGTTACTATAAGGAGGGAGGGAGGGTGGAGCTTAATGTGTAACTACCTCCTCGAGGTGGTAAGCTCTGGGCAACATTTTTTTCTGATTTTTTATTGGAAAAAAGTGGTTAAATGTAACACACAAGTAAACATTTCATTTTAAAGATAATTTAATTACGAAAAAGTTTCCATTTAGGCAAAACATCAATATATGGCAAATTTATTTTGCTATTCGCTGAAAATGGGAGGATAACTGAAAAAATATTCCCCTTTTTCAGCGATTTTTTGTTTCATAATTTCAAAGTCATCTCGCAGGTACTTACCCATGTCGTAGGCTAATGAAACTTAGAATATAGGTTCGTAGAGATCAATCACATGTTTTGCGCACCCGCCATTCATTAAATTATAAAAAATGATTTTTTCGATGCACCCTAGTGTATATGTGTGTATATGAAAAAATGAACAATGAACAATTCCTATACCATGATTATATGGATTCATTGTCTTCATGCAGTACTTATGTTGGTGCTCTTCCAATATGTGCTCTACCGCGAAACTGTGATCTACCATATTCCAATACGTGCTCTACCGTGAAACTAGCCTTATAAGGCTAACTAACGAAAATATCATGACTTAACCTAACCAATCGTTAGGTCAACTATACGCCCTTGACGATTGGTTAGGTTAAGTCGTGATATTTTCGTTAGTTAGCCTTATAAGGCTAACTAACGTACCTGCTGCTAATCCGAATAATCTAAGGTAGATCACGTATTGGAATGTAAATTTTCGCGGTAGAGCACATATTGGAAGAGCACCCTTATGTTTATATGGTTTTTATGTTGAATGTTCATTTTTACATAAGAAACCAAAATCGCCTAAGCGAATTTTGGATAGAATTTCGATTTGTACTTTATTCATTACTGTATTTCTCTAATTCATCTTTTCTAATGATGATTTGTACTATACGTACAAATTCAATAACTATGACGGCACATTTTCCCGTCATTAATTTCCCTTCATCATATCTTTAGTATTCAATGTATGAAAATTCTTTAACATCATAATAAAACCTGTACACTCTATAGAAGTCATTATTTATATGTTATGTAGTATAAATATAACTATTATTCGACCATATCCCCCCCACCATACGTCCATATCTTATCTTGACCATTATCGTATGTCAATTTTATTAAATATTCATTTTGCTCGTGAAATGGAAAACTTTATGCATTCGTTCGAAAACGCGCAAATACGTTCTCGTATTATTTTTTTAATTTTTTTTCAAGTGCGTTCATCCCTCGCAAGATATTCATAAATGCTTATGCAAGT